>CAJQZJ010001061.1:162834-214816 GCA_907164525.1 Lophiomys imhausi
GATAGATAGATAGATAGATAGATAGATAGATAGATAGATAGATAGATAGATGCCAGAGAGAGAATAACCAGAGGAATCTGGAGAGTCCACAGAGCAGAGAGATAAGCAGACTGAAAGGCATGGTCAGGACTAGGAAGCAGGAAAGAGTAGAGGAGATAGCAAGAAACAGAACACAGTGTTAGAGGCAATAGAACTTAAGAGAACACAGAGTAGAAAGTAGTGAGAGTAACAAGCTGTCAAGAGGGAGATGGAAGACTGGACAAATCATACGTATATTCTAAGGAGTAACTGGGGTTGCGGAATGGGGCTTTGGACCTAACCCTAGGTTACAAGGAAGAGCCAAAGTCTTAGCAGCAGATCCATTTGAATGGTACAGTGAAAGTCTGCATTATAGTAGGTATTCCTCATTTGCTTAGCCTCCTCTCTAAATGGTGTCTCACTTTAAAAGGAAGGTGCTGATTGATCACCCTGGCTCTCTCTACAGCTGGGATAGTCTGGGGACTTCAGAGTTGTTACTGAAACCCATCCAGAGTCAAGCTTCCTGCATCATAAGATGGAGAGTCTGTGGGAGTCTTAAGCTCCCCTGACTGCGGACTTCTTGTTTCTCTTCTCCACTCCTGCTTTCTCTCTATTAGATAGCATTAAAGGACAGTTGATTCATAGCAGTCATTTTATTCCAGTCTCAAGACCATAAACTTCAGGTGGCAGTTGATATGCTCCTATGACTTCCCCAGCTTATCTATGCAAATTACAGTGAGGAGATCTTCCAGAAGTATGAGTGTCTAGATTCTGCCCTGGGTATAGAAATGTGAGGGATGCTGAGACTTGGCAGGGCCAATGTTCCCTCATTGTGAAGAAAGAGAGTATACTAGCTACAGAGTCCAGCCCTGTGACTCTGGAGCCTACAGTTCCAGCCAGGCTCTGCCCAACACTTGCTTTGTGATGCTGGACTTCTCCTATTTCCTTGCCTCGGTCTCCTATTGTAACAATAGTAGCCCACTTTGACAGACAATTTTTACAAATACTTGTAGAATAATCATAGAATCCTTCAGATTAAGTAATCCTTATTAACTTGGTGATCCATGCCCCAATGATCACACTTCTTCCAACAAACAGAACTTCAATAAGATGCTGCCATAATTTGAATGTGAAATTGCCAAAGGCCAGCTTCAACAGCTGAGGTACTGCCAGGGATGTATGGAGTTAGTGACTAATATCTCAGCAGACTTTTTTCTGAAGGAACAAAACTTAATTCTTTGGGACTGGTGAAAAAATGGGGGAAACCCATACATACACACTGGATGGATGAAACAAGGCTCCAACAACTTTATTTTTACTCCCACATCTTAAAACCCCCAGCAAAATCTCTCAAGCAGCATAAAAATTGCATTGTGATTACATTCTATCTTTCTTTAAGGGAATGATTACAATAAGTACAAGTGGGAAAACAGCATGTTCCCCAATACCCTTACATGATTATACATTTTATGTATTACAGGTAAAAAAGCAAGTTATTCCCAAGGACCTATGTGTATTCCTGTTTAAGTACCTTGTTATAGATTAACAAAATGTATTCAAGCAAGGTAATGTCTCAGTCAGCTCTTTTACTTGCAGGCTGTAATTTGTGGTTATAAAGAAAGAATCAATCATTTTATTATTTATCTTAAAAAGTAATCTTATAAAAAATCTTAAAAGAATCACAAATCTAAACTTTTATATATATATATATATATATATATATATATATATACATATATATATATATATGCCAATCAGTCCTTTCTACTTTAAATCCTCAGGGTGCACATTCTACATTGACAAATTTTATTAAATCATATCAGGAAGCTGAAGGCAAAAAATGGGTACAAAAATTAATCATCACCTTGACCACCAACCCAACTTTTGCAAGAAAGGCATGTCAGCATAGCTTGTAATAACCAAGCTGCCTTTGTTCTTGCTCCTTGAGTCAAAAAAAATCCTTTGCTCAATTATCGAGAGTGTGCCTTGAACTTCAAATTTTCCCCAAAAAATCTTTCGCTCAATTATCAAGAGTGTGCCTTGAACTTTAAATTTTCCCCAAAAAATCCTTTGCTCAATTATCAAGAGTGTGCCTTCAACATCAAATTTTCCCCAAAAAATCCTTCGCTCAATTATCAAGAGTGTGCCTTGAACTTCAAATTTTCCCCAAGATGTTTTGCTGTCACAACTAACAAAAACATCTTAGCCTAACTTTGCTAACAATCTATGTCTCTAAATTCTTTCTAAAGGTACTGGTTGAATCATTAATCTGCTCCAGCAGCACCACTTGGAAAATATGGTTGGCCTTCCTGATCAGATGGGAAGGTGTCCAGGAAACTCATAACTCCAAAGCTGGGGAATCACACAGCTCTCAGGTGGACAGTGTCCCAAGAAAAGGGTATCCTGAAGTACGGGAGCCCAGGAACCACACAGCTCTTTTAGGTTTGACAGTGTGTAGTCCCTGAGCAGTGCTCCATAAAGATTTTGCAGAGTGCAACCAGTGCTGTTAGTGTCTGTTTCTTTTTTTTTTGGCTTTCAACTTCTTTTTTTTTTTTTTAAATACTTTATTTTTTTTTCTTCAAGTTACATCTCAGTCACAAACCCCTCCCTATTCCCCCTTCCTATCCCACCCTTCCACCCTCTTCCCCCCAGAAGTTTCCCCTTTCAGTCCAACAGATGGTTCCTTCTCTTATAACAGTAAATATTATACAAACAACAGATATAAATATGCCATATTTATGAGAGTTAAATGGCCCAGTATACCTTCCCAATGTCTAGTTTATACATATTTGGCCCCTGACTTTAACATTCTACTATCTAACCATCTCCATGAGTTTAAAGGTCTATATCTGACTCAACATTCATACTAACTTGCAACACACTTTTAAGAGTATCTTCTTAGATCTATAACACCCTCTTGATTCCTAAACAACTCAAAATTTAACTGAGACTCTAGCTGTCTATTCTTCAACCACCTCAGAGATTGTATTGGATTACATCGGTATTGATCTTTGTATATTGATACAAAATTAAGATTATAGTTGGCCACAATGGTATTGACCCTTGTATATGGACGTAATATTAAGATTGTATTGGGCTACATAGGCATTGATCTTTGTATATTGATACATAATTAAGAGTATATTTAACCACAATTGAATAGATCTTTATATATTGATACAAAATTAAAGGTAAGGCTTCCTAATGGTATCATACCTAGAGATACTTAAAAATAAAATGTGAAGCTCTGGCCTCTTGATACCAACTGTCTAAAACAGTCTAGGATAGTTAAGTAAAACAAACTCCTAGTCATGCAAACATGTCACTTTGTTAGCTACTATGACAGTCTATCACAGATATTCTCTAAACTACCCAGTAATCAAGTTGCTAAGAGACAAGCAACATTTGCTTATCTAAATACAAGAGATGGATAGGGCATCTTCAAAAACCCCAAGAGATCTGCAGAATATGGCATTCAAAGATGTTATCTTAAATTAAGAATTTCTTTTTTTTTTGATATTGAGACATATCAGCTCCTGACAGCACCCCCTATTCTACTCCAAGTAGAAGATAAGCATCGAAGAACCTCCACTGTAAGATGGTTGAATTAGTGGCAAGCCTATCTCTTGGCATGAAAAAACCCCTTGCACCAACTGCTGACAGACTGCTGTCCAAAAAGGACAAAACTTGGTAGCAGGGAAGTCGACAGCCTAACTCTGTCAAGACAGGGTAGGTAAGTCCTTCATAATCCCTGCTCTACAACAAATGTCTGTCAGAGAAACAGGACCCAAAGGCTGAAGACTGATGCAGGAATGTATAGAGAGAAAATGGTAACTGTCCAGGCAGCCACTGGTATGTCATTTCTTAGTTTTGGAAGCTGCAGGCCCTGCACTTCCTATATAAGTGCCTGTTTCTTATCCCAGCCTGTGTGGCTAGAGCAGTCAAAATGGCGGCTCCTACAGCTGCTCCTGTCAAAACTGGGGAGCAGCCCTGCCTCAGCCTGATGCTGTCAAGGGAGTTTTCCACGTGACAACATCTTTTGTGCTCAGCCCTACAGCAGTCAAGGGAGGTGTCCACAAAGGCAGCACCTCCTCGTCAGTCTGTGTAAGCAGTTCATGCTGCAGGCAAAGCTTTCCCTGCCTCAGATTCCATTTGTAATCTTGGAAACTTTGTGAACTTTGCAAACCGTCAAGGCAGGAAAGAGGCCAGACCTCTACCTAAGGAGCTCCAGCAGCCCAGCCTTCCACCCCCAACCTCTCTGTCATAATATTTCTAGCTTCTGTAACTGTCACAAAGGTCATCTCCAACCCCTCAATAGGACCCATCCCAGATTATGTTAATTTGAGGTGAAAAGTCTGAACAACAACAACAACAACAAAAAAAACCCACCAATCTCTGAGCAGGGAAACCCACCAATCCCTGAGCAGAAAACCCATCAGTCCCTGTACAGAAAAATCCAACAGTCCAAGCACAGGAAACCCACCAATCCCAGAACAGGAAAGTCCACCAATCCCTGAGATCTCCAAGCTCAGGACTTGAAATTCCACCAATCCTCAGTCTGGAATCCCTGCTCTAGAAACCTTATATAAGCCCTCTTTTATGACATTTGCTGCTTGCTGAGACTCTTTCATTGGAAGAAGAAAAAAGCCAAGAAGCAATGAAGAGAAGAACTGAAGAAGGAGCAGGGCTCAGGCTCCTGGGATCCACAGCTCAGCTGGGGTTAAGGAACCTCTCTCTTGTGAGCTGCAATGTCTTTGAGGAGGAAGCCTCTTCTCAGAGCTGTGTGGTTCCTGGGCTCCCGTGCCTCAGGATGCCCATCCACTGGGACACTGTCCCACCTAACAGATCTCTGTCATTCCTGGGATCACGTGTCCCAGAATACCTTTCTCAGAGCTATAACACTTTCAGTGGGGATGCCTTCTCCCCTCAGAGCTGGGCTC
The DNA here is from genome assembly GCA_907164525.1 of Lophiomys imhausi. Classification (NCBI taxonomy): domain Eukaryota; kingdom Metazoa; phylum Chordata; class Mammalia; order Rodentia; family Muridae; genus Lophiomys; species Lophiomys imhausi. The sequence goes on from CAJQZJ010001061.1 coordinate 167,793, forward strand.
ACGAGTCCTAGGATACCTTCTCATCTGTGAAGGTCCTACACTAACACAGTGCCCCCCAAGAGAAGGGTATCCTGAAACATGGGAGCCCAGGAACCCAGGTGGGGCTCAGGAGTCCATGGTGGGATGAACCCAGGAGAGTAGGGAATAATCCAGAGTGGCTGCCTCTGCACCCAGGAGAGGACAGCACTAAGTTGGGCAAACATAGCCCCTTATATAAGATTTTTGAGTGGGTGGCGCATTCTAGGGCAGAGATTTCCAGAGTGAGGATTGATAGGACCAGCACCATTTGTTGAAGATGCTGCCCTTCTTCCATTGTGCTGTTTTGGCTTCTTTGTCAAAAATTAGGTGGCCATAAGGGTGTGGGTCTATTTCTGGATCTTCAATTCGATTCCATTGATCTAGTGGTCTGTTTCTATACCAGTACCATGGTGTTTTTACAACTGTTGCTCTGTACTACAGCTTGAAATCTGGGATGGTAATACCTCCAGATGTTTGTTTATTGTACAGGATTGATTTAGCTATTCTGAGCTTTTTGTTGTTCCATATGAAATTGAGGCTAGCTCTTTCCAAGTCTATAAAAAATTGTGCTGGTATTTTGATAGGAATTGCATTGAATCTATATATTGCTTTTGGTAGGATGGCCATTTTTCTTATGTTGATCCTACCTATCCATGAGCATGGAAGATCTTTCCATCTTCTAAAGGCCTTTTCCATTTCTTTCTTCAAGGGCTTGAAGTTCTTGTTGTACAGGTCCTTTACTTGCTTGGTTAGAGTTACCCCCAGGTATTTTATGTTGTTTGTGGCTATTGTGAAGGGGGTGTTTCCCTTAATTCTTCCTCAGCCCATTTGTTTGTTGTATAAAGAAGGGCTTCTGATCTTTTTGAATTAATTTTGTATCCAGCCACTTTGCTGAAGGTGTTTATCAGCTGTAAGAGTTCTCTGGTGGAATTTTTGGGGTCGCTTATGTATACTATCATATCATCTGCAAATAGGGATAATTTGACTTCTTCGTTTCCGATGTTTATCCCCTTGATGTCCTTTAGTTGTCTTATTGCTCTAGCAAGAACTTCAAGTACTATATTGAAGAGATATGGTGAAGGTGGACATCCCTGTCTTGTCCCTGAGTTCAGAGGAAATGCTTCAAGTTTCTCTCCATTTATTTTGATGTTGGCCACTGGCCTGCTGTATATTGCATTTATTATTTCTAGGTACGGCCCTTGTATGCCCGTTCTCTCCAGAACTTTTAGCATGAAGGGGTGTTGGATTTTGTCAAATGCTTTTTCTGCATCTAGCGAGATTATCATGTGGTTTTTTTTTTCTTTCATCTTGTTTATATGGTGAATGACGTTGATAGACTTTCGTATGTTGAACCATCCCTGCATCCCTGAGATGAAGCTTACTTGATCATGGTGTATGATACTTTTGATGTGTTCTTGATTTCGATTTGCTAGTATTTTATTAAGTATTTTTGCATCTATGTTCATGAGGGAGATTGGTCTGAAGTTCTCTTTCTATGTTGGGTCTTTGTGTGGTTTAGGAATCAGGGTGATTGTGGCCTTGTAGAATGAGTTTGGCAATGTTCTTTCAGATTCTATTTTGTGAAAGAGTTTGAAAAGTATTGGTGTTAGCTCCTCTTTGAAGGTCCGGTAGAATTCCGTGCTAAAGCCATCTGGCCCTGGGCTTTTTTTGGTTGGGAGATTTTTAATGACTGTTTCTATTTCCTTATGGGTTATAGGGTTGTTTAATTTGGTAGGTGGAATCTATCAAGAAAATTGTCCATTTATCTTAAGTTTTCAAATTTGGTGGAGTATAGATTTTTAAAGTAGGATCCAAATGTTCTCTGGATTTCCTCAATGTCTGTTGTTATTTCTCCCTTTTCATTTCTGATTTTGTTGATTTGTGTTTTCTCCCTCTGTCTTTTAGTTAAGTTGGCTAAAGGTCTGTCTATTTTGTTGGTTGTCTCAAAGAACCAACTCTTGGTTTCATTGATTCTTTGTATAGTTCTTTTTGTTTCTAAGTTGTTGATTTCAGCCCTAAGTTTGATGATCTCCTGCCTTCTGCTCGTCGTGGGAGTGTTTGCTTCTTTTTTTTCCAATTCACCCAGTTTAGCTGTTAATTCGCTAATATGAGCTGTCACAATTTTCTTTTTGAAGGCACTTAGTGCTATGAACTTTCCTCGTAGCACAGCTTTCATTGTGTCCCATAGGTTTGGGTATGTTGTGTCTTCATTTTCATTGGATTTTAAGAAGTCTTTGATTTCCTTCTTTATTTCTTCCCTGACCCAGTGGTCCTCTACTAAAGAGTTGTTCAATTTCCATGTGAGTGTAGACTTTCTGTTGATTCTTTTGCTATTGAAGTCCAGCTTTATTCCATGGTGGTCTGATAAGATACAAGGGGTTTTTTCAATTTTCTTGTATCTGTTGAGGCTATCTTTGTGTCCAACTATATGGTCGATTTTGGAGAATGTTCCGTGAGGTGCTGAGAAGAAGGTGTATTCTTTTGTGTTTGGGTGAAACGTTCTGTAGATATCTGTTAGGTCCATTTGGTTCATGATCTCTGTTAGACTCATTATTTCTCTGTTTGGCTTCTGTCTTGATGATCTGTCCACAGTTGTGAGTGGGGTGTTGAAGTCTCCCACTATTAAAGTGTTTGGATCAATGTGCGATTTAAGTTTTAGAAGCGTTTCTTTTATAAATGTAGGTGCCTTTGTATTTGGGGCATAGATGTTCAATATTGAGATGACCTCTTGGTGGATATTTCCTTTAATGAGTATGTAATGCCCTTCTCTGTCTTTTTTTATTAACTTCAATTGGAAGTCTATTTTGTTTGATATTAGGATGGCTACTCCAGCTTGTTTCCTGGGTCCATTTGCTTGGAAAAGCTTTTCCCAGCCCTTTACTCTGAGGTAGTGTTTATCTTCAATAGTGAGGTGTGTTTCTTGTATACAACAAAAAGATGGGTCTTTTTTACAGATCCATTCTGTAAGTCTGTGTCTTTTTATTGGTGAGTTGAATCCATTGATGTTGATGGATATTAGTGACCATTATTTTGGTATAGCTGGCTGTCTTGTGTTTCTTTTGGTTTAGTTGCTGTGAGTTTCTATTTCCTCTGTTTTCTTGGGTGTAGTTATCTTCTCTGTGTTGGAATTTTCCTTCTAGGATCTTCTGTAGGGCTGGGTTTGTGAGGAGATATTGTTTGAATTTGATTTTGTCATGGAATATTTTGTTTTCTCCTTCTATGTTGATAGAGAGTTTTGCTGGGTATAGTAGTCTGGCTGGGCACCTATGTTCTCTCAGGGCTTGTAAGACATCTGTCCAGGCCCTTCTAGCTTTTAAAGTTTCTGAGGAGAAGTCAGGTGTGATTCTGATGGGTCTGCAATTGTATGTGACTTGCCCTTTTTCTCTTACAGCTTTTAATATCCTTTCTTTGTTCTCTACATTTGGAGTTTCTATTATTATCTGGCGAGAGGAGTTTCTTTTCTGATATAATCTGTTTGGTGTTCTGTAAGCCTCTTGGATTTTTACTGGCATCTCTTTCTTTAGGTTTGGGAAGTTTTCTTCTATGATTTTGTTGAAGATATTTCCTGTACCATGGAGTCGGGAGTCTTCTCTTTCCTCTATGCCTATAATTCTTAGGTTCTGTCTTTTCATTGAGTCCTTGATTTCTTGGATGTTGTGGGTGAGAGATTTTTTAGCTTTCTCATTTTCTTTGGATGTTGTACTGATTTCTTCCATCAAATCTTCCATGCCTGAGATCCTGTCTTCCATCTCTTGTATTCTATTTTTCATACTCACATCCGTAGTTCCTGTTCTCTTCTCTTGATTCTCCATTTTCTCTTTTAACTCTGACTGTGTTTTCTTTATTGTTTCCATTTCTATTTTCATATCTTGAATGGTAGTGTTCGTTTTGTACATTTCCTTCTCCTGTTTGCTTGTTTTTTTTCTGGAGATCTTTCATTGCTTATCCTTTTCCTGTTCAAGCTGGGTCACCTTGGCTTGGAGCTCTTTAATGATGTTATCCGTTGTTTTGACTTGTAAGATTTTGGCTTCTTTGAATTCCTTCATAGTTTTAAGTTCTTCTTGAAGGGACTTTATCACTTTCCATACTGTAGAATTGTCATCGTTTTCATGTGTTTCAGTTGTGGTGAGGTGGTTTGGGCTGGGCGGAATAGCGTTGCTTTCTTTTGTTGGAGACATTTCGCTCTGTTTTTTTTTTGTTTTTTGTTTTTTTTTTTTTTGGTCTGGGGCCTCTGACCATGTGGAATTTATTTTTCTGTCTTCTGGACTTGGGTCCAAAGGGGGCACTGTGGTGTAGGATTCGAGTTGCCTTACTCCACCCCTATAAAGTGAGTCATTCAGTCCCGCCTCCCAGGTGGGGACCTAATTAATTCAGGTGGCGGAGCTGTTTACAAGTAAGCTCTGATTCCCCGCCGGAAGGGCCTGTACTAGTACATAAGACTGATATACAACCATTTCAAATATCTCGCAGTTTGCCCTGGGTTGGTTCCTGTAGCGGGTAAGTCTGCAGTTCAGCTCCAGTAGCCTTGCTGCTCCCGTAGCTTGGAAACTGGCCAGTGACGTCACAGACTGCGATCTGTGATCTGAAGGCACTTTGCAGTGGATGTCCCGCTCACTTCCAAGGGTCACAACCTTTCACTAGATAATTGGATCGTCTGTGTGAGACCTGGGAGTGCCCAGCAGGGTGGGGATTAACTCTGCGTGGTTTCTGAATCTGCCGGCTGGGTATTAGGTTGGAACTTACTGGGGGTCTCTCCTTTTGGGGGGATGGGTTATCCCGATTCCCGGGTCCAGAGGCTTCCTAGCATGTCCGAGATTTGGAAGGGGTGTCCTGCCCAGGCATCTTCCGTGGTCCCTGTGTAGCTGAGATTTAGAAGGGGTCGTGTCCTTTGTACAGCGTCCTGGAACACTTGCCGCCTTGTGATTGTTGATCCAGAAATCAAAATACGTCCGCGCCGGCCGCCGCCATCTTGAATCCCCAACCCCTTGCTTTGTGTTCCTAAAATGCCAGACACTGTCTGTGATGTGGTGGGCTCTGAATTTCTCCATTCATTGTTAGTTGGCAATAATAGAACAAAATCTCCAGGAACACAGAGAGCCTTGTCTGTGTTCTTCATTGTCTTTGCCTTAGAATCCATAACAGTGGCTGGCACCTTTCAGGCTATTAACTACAGCATCAGGGATGCATGAAGAAAGGAGTGACAACAGTGATGCTAAAGGTCAGAGCTCACCACTCTAGATGACCCCATATCCTGGTGTGTCACCACACTGACACATGCACTGTTTCTCTGCTTACAGGCTTTTAGCTCAGTGACTCAGCTGTTGCTCTGCTGCAGGACTGTGCCTAGCATGTAAAAGAGACCTCTAATGTTCGTGAAAGACGGGAAGTGTGTAAAGGGCTGAAACAGCTTTTCCCCAGGACAATTAGAAGAGAACAGGACTGGGTGTTGAGTCTAAAGTCTTAGAGCTGGAGGCATGGGGCAGGAGCTACTGATTGGCCACTGGCTGTCTTGGACCATTTCACTGACAGCTTTTCTTTATTTTTTTTCTTCACTTCTGGGAATCCAGAGAAGGCAAACACTTGACAGTGGAACTTCTCACCAAGATCCAGTGACATTCTGCATCCAGGCAGTGAGTGGATTACAAGTGTGGGTCTGTGGCTGAGCCATGTGGATTCTCTCTAGTTCTGCCACCTTCATCCTGCACATTGTCAAATGTGTATCCTCTTTCCTCTGACCTTCATATTTAGAGTATGGAGGGTAATGATACACACTTCGGAGTCCTGTGAGACTACTACATAGTGCTCATCATGTCCCTGCTCTCAGTAAATCCTTTTCTAGGCCCAAACACTTTACTTCTTTACTTCTAGTGTTTCCCACAGAGGAAACATGAGGTGTTTGCATCCCTGGTCTTGGTGAACTTAACCACAGGGTAGGAGCAATTACTTTTCCCCCAGTTACAAGGAGTCAGTCTCTTAGCAACTGATCCATTTTAATGGCACAGTGGAGGTCTGTGTTGTTATAGTCTTCATCTGCCTAGCCACCTCTGAAAATGGTGGCCCACTAGAGAAGAAAGGGTTCTGGCTGAACTTCCCTTCTCTCTCTCTCTCTCTCTCTCTCTCTTCTCTCTCTCTCTCTGTCTCTCTCTCTCTCTCTCTCTCTCTCTCTCTCTCTCTCTCTCTGTGTGTGTGTGTGTGTGTGTGTGTGTGTGTGTGTGCAACTGGGATAGCCTGGGTCTTCATAGTGTTTACTGGAACCTGTCCACATTATTTTCCTGCACATACTATCTAGAGTCTGAGGGAACCTTAAGCTGACCCAGACAAGGACTCTCTGTTTCTGTGTTTTTCTCTTGCTTCCTCCTGGTTAAGACAGGAGACAGGACAGTTGGTTCTCCACAAGTTTGAGTGGCAAAGGAGGGGCAGCTGGGATCTCCCAGCAAATCTCTGATAACTGAAGTGAGGAGAGCTTCCAGAAGTGCTGTGTGTCAAGATTCTGACCTAGGCATACAACTCAGAGGGACCTGAGAGTGTGGCAGGGGACACTGCTCCCTGTACTGTGGTGGAGGAGAAGGTCCTAGCCACAGACCTTTGGCCTGTGACTCTGGAGCCTTCAGTATCAGCCAGACTCTGTCCAGCCCTTGCTGTGTGATGCTGGACTGTTCCCATGATTTTTCCTTGCTTCGGTCTCCCATCTGTCAAATTGGTAGCCTCCATTGGCAGGCAATTAAAATGAATGTTTGTTGAATCTTCAAAAGATCCTTCAATTAAAGGAGCCCTTATTAAACTGAGTATTCCTGTCACAGTGGCCAAACTTCAATGGCAGCATGTAGAGCACACAGGGCTCCCCTTAGATGCTGTCATACCTTAAGTGTGAAATGCCACACAGAGGCTTGCTTGTTTCAACTTTTGATCCCAGGCTGGTGGTACTGGTTGAGAAGGCTAGAATGTTTAGAAGGTAGAGTCTTGCTGGAAGAAATGGATCACTGGAAGTGGACAGTGAAGTTTTGTAACTTGTCTGTTGTTCATAGTGACACTCTGATCTCCTACTGTGGATGAAATGTGACCATCTGACCTCTGGCTCCTGCCCTCTGTGGTGGACATTTTGATCTTTTTAGAAACACGGTTGTGTTGAATGAATGTGTGTTTTGGTTTGTTATCAAGTATGGGACGTAGGGGTGCTTTGTCCACTACTAAAAAACAGACTCATGAGAGAGGCATGCAAAGCATCCTGATGGAAGAGCACATGATGTTTTGCCAGCTGGAAACTGTCAACTGTGGTGAACATGCTTTTTTCTGGAAAACATCCTTTGATGAATGGACTCCTTAGAGAGCTCTGATCTTGGTCAACAGGAAGTACCTTGTCTAGAGGTCATGAGGTTGGCCAATTAGAATGCATCCTTGTGGGGTTTAAGAAGGTATAAATAGGAGGCCCCAGAAATGTGGAGGGGATTTTGATTGCCATCACTTCTCGTCAATGTTTCACTTCAAAAGGCTCCAGACACTGCTTTGCTGAAGTATGCTGCTGCTGAGACTTGCAGAAGAAGTTCATGGCCCAGGTCAGGCACTGTTTGGGACAGTGAAAGATGCTGCTTCTTCAGCTGTCCTTGCTGGTGCTCCCCCAAATTGCTGCTGGTCTCCTGGTTAACTGTGTTCCCATTGCTGCAAAGTGCTATGTTCCTGTTGGTGATTGTACCTGATCCTGTGTATGCTGTTTTGGCTGACAAATCACCCCAAGGACCCATGACTAAAGAAGTTTACATACTCTATTAATAACTTTCCTCCCATATCTCAGGTTGATGGATTGGAAGGTGGATAGAGATATTAATATAACAATAAATAAAGAAGTTTAAAAGTGTGCCTTCAGCCCACTATGCTTTCCTTGTAATCGTTGAATGTTTCCCCTGGAACTGTAAGCAAAACTAACTTCTTCATTAAATGGTTTATACCCAGGTATTTGCTGCAGCCATGAATAAAGTTCTAAAAAAGGTGTCTACTGGTGCCCTTGGCAGACACTACACACTGCTGACCTTGTCAATATCTTGGGTTATCAATTGTCAAGTGTCAATTAGGCATCACCTACAAAGCCTTATGCACCATCCAAATAGGGACCCATTCTCCTACTTCACTAAACTGCATGTTTTTCACATCTTTATGCTATGATGTTTGCTCTGGAATTTCACCATACAGTTGGCTAAAAGTGGCAAGTCTCAACCATGTCTTAGCCTGAGTGTTGATCTGTCTTGAAATTTCCTCTGACAAATAAGTGAGTCTGCCACTTTAAAATTCAGTCTCATTCAGATTATCAGGACATGGGCCAAGCACAGTCAGATTCTTTTCCTGATGTAGCATGAATGGCTTTTAGCTCATTTCTCCATAGGTTCCTTCTTAACCCCTCTGAAATTCCACAAGCTCAGGTTATCCTCTCAGTCTTTGTGTGAGCATTTGGATTTCACAACTCCTATCAGCATGGCGTATTAAACTATTCCTAAAAGCTGTGGCACTCCGTTAGCCCACAGCCTCAGACTCTTCTCCCCATCTCTTATAAATCAGTTTCAAAGGCCTACAGACATGGCCAAACTTGCTAGCACAATGAACCTCAACTCTGGTACTAATTATGTGTACTAAGTGTTTTCCTGTCACTGTGATCAAACACACAGCAGAAACAACTTATTGAAAGAAGGGTTTGTTTTTGTTCAGTTTTAGGAGATACAAGTGTTGGGGTAGTGTTAAGCATTCTAAATGTTAATTAATTGGTCCTGCTTGCTGTCTGTTACCTACATTGAATCTGATTGGTTAAATAAAATGCCGAGGCCTGAGATTAGGCAAAGACAGAGAAAGGTGGGACTTCCTGGGATTAGAGCAGGAAGCCTGCGCTTTAGAAAGAGGATTAATTCATTCCAGCCAGGAGCAGCAGGAAGGAGGCACACACCATGGATTAGAAAAAAGAACCTCATTCCACATGGCCAGGAACATTGGCATATCATGGAGAATGGCAGTCCAAGGGGACGAATGTATATATGGGGTCATATTTGGGTAATAGAATTAAGAGCTAGCTTAGATGGGCTAGGATTGCACAATTCAGGCCAAGGCTTGTTAAAATCCACGTGGTGTCCTGTGTACTCTTTTATAATGTCTGGATAAGAATTAACAGGTGCCAAATCAATTAATAATAATATAAATACTGGATACATAGTTTAATTAGCCATATAATTTTTTAACATACAAGTCTCTCATGGTGGGGATAACTTGGCAACTGGAGAGGCATAGTCTATGGGAGTGTCAGCTTATAGCATATCTGGGTCATATCTTGACAGACCATATAGCAGAAACTGGGACCAAAGAGTATATACTGCTAAGACTGGTGTCTAGCAGCCATCTCCTGGTAGATTATCCAGTCTCAGAATTTCCACAGCCTCCAACACAGCGTTTCCAGTAGGTGGTTCAGTGTTCAAACATTTGAGCCCATGGAGGGCATATGAGATTCAAACCATAGTACCCTTGCAGGACACCAAGGACTAGGTCAGCAGTTACTATCCCTGAGTCATAAGTTTCTCCAGGTAGAGGATTCCTGAGAGAAGTAGATTGTCCTCCAATTTTGCCCCTCATATCCTATAGGGGAAGTGAAATAATCATCATGAGAAAGATACAGACCTCTCTGCTAATTAATCAATGCAGAGAATAAGAGAGAGGCCTTTAATTTTGGCTGGTGCCTAAGAGTGAGATCATGCCTGGGAGTCTCCTGTTGCTGAAGCTCAGGGACAACATATTTAATGGCATAAACCACAATTACATAAATGTTAGATGAAGGTCACTGTAATCCTGGCCCTGACCCTTGCTCACTCTGTGACCTGGATGAATCACTTTGCCTCTATGAACCTCAGTTTCTTCCTTTTGCAACAGGATGTGAAGTATTAAGAAGACCTTTTCAGTGTCAGCATCCCTGACAAGGGTGGAATCAGGAGCCACTGGGTATCACCATGATCACGGATCTCCTCGGGGAGACTAACATGCCTGTAAAGTCCAGGAACTGAGTAGCAATGGAAGGGCTCAGAAAAGGTAGAGAGCAGAGGGGCTTGAGATGTCCCTTACGAGAGACAGGCAGGAAAGATCACAGCCACAGAGCCTGTCCGTATGTTTCCGGGTCTTGTCAGTCAGGGTGGTGCCAACACACACTTGTGCCTGGGTGGCTGGATGGTTGGAGTTCTGCTGCATTCACACAGTGGCTGTGTGCCCACTCTCTCAATGTTTCTGTAAGTCTGTGCATCTAAAAAAGCTGTGAGCTGTGCCCTAAGTCCCTTCCAGCTCTGGCTTCAGCCACTCGGTTGCATCTCTGCACATACCCCCCACACCCTGCCAACAACTCCTAGTGCAAGGACTGAGGCAAGCCACACACTGGGGTGCAGTTAGGATTTTAATGCTGGGGTGGTGATTAAATGTATGGGGACTACTGAGAAAAGAAGGGAATCTGGGAAGGCCCTTCGGGTGGTCTCAGATAGCCCTTTTGTGAATGACGGTAGCACTTTCTGGAGATAAATGCCACAGGGAGTAAGATGAAGCCACTGGTGACTAACCTGGAATGTAAACAGAGGGCATCAGGATATTGGCTGTCACAACAGCAGTGAGAGTAAGCTCTCACTGGGCATTAGATTCATAGTACCCTGGCCTCACTGTGTCCACTCTGTCCTACTGTGCCCAGATGGTTTAGAGCATGAGAGACAGGTGTAGATTCGTAGTACTATTCCCATACTTTGTCCTGGCCCCTTCTCATCCCTTCCTCTGGAGCGACAGCACATGGAAAAAGATTGAATGGAGGCTATGTCCATGAAGCCAGGTTCCATATGCAGGCCATGGACAAGGGTCTGTGCACAAAGTTAGGACTCGGTAAAAAAAAAAAAAAATGATTTAGTAACAAAGATCCTGGATCAGTCTGAGTTCATGATGCAGGCTGAGGGTTCAGAGTGTGTTCAAAATCAGAGTTCATCCTGGAGTCAGGATCAGATCTCAACTTCTCTAGTCTTGTGATAGAAGCATAATTACCCTTGCCCTTGCTTCCTACAGGCTGCCAGCACAAAGCACAGTGCCTACCTGTGGGACATGATGAGAACCACTTGGTTCCCAGTTATAAAAACTGTTTGGGAAGAATTACAAGGTGTGGACTTGTTGCAGGATGTGTGTCACTGGGGATGGGCTTTAAGATTTCAAAAGGCCATATCACTGCTAGTTAGCTCACTCTGCCTGGTCATTGGATCTCACTACATAAGCTCTCAGCTACTACTCCAGTGCCATGCCTGCCTGCCTGCTACCATGCTTCTCACCATGGCAGTCATGGGCCCTAACCCTCTGGAATTGTGAGTCCCCAGTTAAATGCTTTCTTCTATAATTTCCCATGGTCATGTTGTTTTCTAATGACAATAGAAAAGTAAATAAGACACTGCCCATACCATCAGGGTGAACACATGGCATCCTCATTCTGCTCCTTCCTCTTCAGATGACAGATGATAACTTCCCTTTCCCTAGAAGGGCTGAAGGAAGCAAGTCAAGATCAGCTTCAGTCTTTGCCGTGGAAAACTGAAGAGAGGCCCATCCAAATCATGACCTCCTTCCATCCCTTTACTCTGTCACTGGTGTGACCTCAGGTACATCACGGTTCAACTGTGCCCCACTGTACAAATTCTTGTGAGGACCCAATGAAGTAGTGTGTGCAGGACACAGAAGGACTATGTAAAAGGACATAATCATAGAAGGGCCACCTCTAGGGCCTGACACCATCAGTGCCTGATTTCTGTTGCCCCAGACACTCTGTCAAGCATGGGAAGATAAGTTTCAAATGAAGCCCCTAGGGAGAAAAAGAGGAAGTCAAAGTTTCCCCTTGGTCAGAATGCAGGGTCCCTGCCTGGAGACCCTGGGACACTCCCACAGCTGGTTTCCTGGCCCATGGAAGGCAATCTAGTCCCCAGGCTGTGACTTACAGAGGAGGTTCTGAATAGAACTTAAATCCAGGAGGCTGAGGAGTTTCTGGAGCACTGGGCATATCTAAGAGGCAGAGAGAAGGTGGGAGAAGGAGGAGTAGAGAGAAGGAAAACAGATGAGACTTTGTTGGTAATACATGGCCCATCCTTTCCCAACAGAGGGGCTCATTTCCAGGACCCAAGAACAGTTAATTTAGCAATCTGGAACTATGGAATTGCAGCAGCCTGAATCAGAGCTGCCTCAGGAGCTGAGAACCCACAACCTCAGGATGTCAGATTTTAGGGTGTGAAGACCTAGCTTCCAGAACCCTAACAATCCAGACCCTAAAACCTTGAACTCTTGAACCCTGGAACTTTAATCTCCTCAGAAGGCTTATGCCCTTGGACAGGCTCCATTCCCAGTTCCCGACAGATTCTCATTCTCAGATGCTCAAGCCCAGTCATTTAAATGAAACAGTGTTGATTACAAGGAAACACTAGCTTAAAGGGTACAGATGGAGTGTGGGTGTGGCAATCAGCTCAAGACAGCGCCTGTGATTTCTGCCTTCTCTCTTTGCAGCCCAGCTACTGAGGAGGAGGAGGAGGAGGAGGAGGAGGAGGAGGAGGAGGAGGAGGAGGAGGAGGAGACTGCAGACCTCCAAAAGAGAAATCAGCACCTCAGAGGAAACAATGTCCTGAATACACAGACACACCTACAGATGCGACCCCTCCAAGCCTGACTCTGGGTGCCAAGAGCTGGGGACTTACTTTGTTTTGCAGCAGGTATGACACTGTGTTTTTAACGAGACCAGATACACCATCCACAAGTTTGTTGAGAAGGGTGCTTCGTCTGGAAAAAAAAGGGACTTACAAAGCTTGGTCAGGAGTGAAGTAGGTAAAAGAGAGTCCTGTTGAGGTCAAGTGACCCACAGCCCTACTCTATGGTCTCAGTTCAGCTTGTCAAGGTGGACCAAACCTGAGCATCTGAACATTGCATGCCTAAGTAGTTGCTTCTTCAGTACCTGGGTGCTCATCAGAACCCTGACATGGAATCATTCACTCAGACTCTACTTACAGAGCACTAGGCTGAGCTTTCGGTCACTGGGTGATAACACCCAGCCTTGAACCTCCTTCATAGACAGGTCTCACTGAGGGAAGATGCCTCCTCCCACCTTCAACTCTCATCCAGCTGTCATCTCCTTGGGCAGCCCATCCTGAGTGTGAACCGAAGGGAACGTTTGCTCTTCTCGAGCCCTGCACAGTATGATGGTCTGTGCAGGGATCCTCATTTTCCTTGAATTCACTGATGGACCAAGTACTTCTCTACCTGTCTTTTCCTCATGATATGTTCCAGGAGACAGAGAGCCTATGTGTTTTCACCAAATCATTCTTCAGAGTATAGAGCAATGCCTGCCTGTTTCAGAGCAGGTATTTCACTAGGAGAATGGGTGGGGGGCCAAGTAGATAACTTAGTCCACAAAATATTTGCCTTACAAGCATAAGGACCCGAGCTCCATCTCTCATATCCACATTTTTTAAAGGAAGAAAGAAAAACAAGCTGATAGCAAATGCATGTAATTCAGTCCCAGGGAGACAGAAATGTGTAGATTCCTGGAACTAGCTGGTCAACCAGCTTAGCCTACTTGGTGAGCTCCAGGCCACTGAAGTGTGTGTGTGAGAGAGCACCCACACAGAAAACACTACCCTACCCTGTTCCCCCATACAAAGTAAGTAAATAAAAGGTCCCATTAAATATACAGTGACACTCACCCAATATGGTATCATCCACCTTTGATCCCAGCCCTCAGGAGACAGAAGCAGGTAGATCTCTGAGATTGAAGCTAACCAGAGCTGTACAATGAGACCCTGTCTCAAAATATGTATGCTCACAAATGGCAATGAAGACAAGAACTGGAAGGTTAAGAGTATATTCTTACGAGAGAGAGAGAGAGAGAGAGAGAGAATGAATGAATCTAGCAAAGACCCTGAAAGATGAAAGGGTGTATGGAGTTGGAGTGAAGAGGAACATATTTTACATAAACAGGTCCTGTTGTAGGAAAAACCTTGCATGAGGCACAGAACAAAAGCCAATGTGTCAAAAGGCAGAGCCACATCATGGGAGTATTGCTGGCAATAGATATTCAGACCCAGTGGAACAAGAGTTTCTGCGGGATGGATGATAGGCAATTTGAGACCAGATCTTTTGTAAAGGGAGTATGGGTAGCCTCAGGACATGGTTATCAAGGCTGGGAACTGAGGTGCTTCCTCTATTCCTGACCAACGCTCCACAGCCCCAGTCCTTGACTTGTAGGCCATGTTTCCTCTCTCAGATACTGGGTAGCATCAGCTTCCCCTAGCCCTGCCTGAGCCAAACCTGCTGTTCAGATGCACAGATAAGCAAACTGAGCCCTCAAAAGATGAGGCTGTGGAGTGACAGATCCAATAACATTGACAGAGTTGAAACTTGAGTCTAGTCTGAGCCTTACCTGCCCAACAAAGAAATGGAGAACTTGTCTGTATCACTGGAGCATTGTCCTACAGTCACCACAGGAAGGCCCGTCTGGTCATTGGTTTGAACACCGAAAGAAGTTGTGAGACCCATGGAAATATCGACATCAACCAGGGTGCCAGTGACAGGCCTGCAGAAAACAGTCACACAGGACACAGGTCTAGAAGGTTTTGCAGTTTGCCCTGGTTTTTATCTGTGTGGACACAGCGCAGTGGGCAATATCAACAATGTCTGGATAATGTCAACGTGTTACACTTTCTCTACACAATTTACACATTTATATTAGACTTCCCTGGCCATACATGTTTAGTAAATGCAAGATTTTTGCACAACATGAGAATAATACTTAAAACAATTGCTAGCAATTTGTAACACAAATTACCAGTTGACATTCATGTAAAGTATTGTACCTGGTTTAGTCCATTTAATGATGACAATAAAACTAAGAGAGAATCCCACTCTTTTTCTTTTAGTGAGAAATCCTGAGCAAACAGTGTTTAAGTAACTACCCCAAGATCTCACAGCTCATGGCTTCATAAGTGCATCAAATATAATCAAGCCACCCCCTACCCCCAGTGATGGCGATTAAGGCCAGGGTTACACATATACCAGGTAAGTGTTCTTTCTGAAGGATATCCCCAATTTCTAGAAAGACTTTTGCACAGTTTCTTGGTCATTTTTCTTATTCTTTCATTTTAAATTTTAAAAAGTTTAAAGTTATATTTTATTTATCCAGGAAGTCTAGCCCAAATCAATGATTTCCAGGATCCTATCTCAAAAATTAGTGTGACACACTCACCACATTGAGGCAGATTCCTGATGTTGACCTCTGAACTCCACAAAGACATGTTTAGTGCATATGTGAAGCTGTATACACACGAGTGCATACAGGCAACAAACACACAAAGGTATATTGCGTAGAACACTCTTTTGAAAGAGACTTAACGTGGCCAATCTTCATTAGAATATTTTTAAGGAGCGGGGTTTTAGGCCTCAGAGGGTCCCCTTGTCTACAGATTAGGAAACTGGGCCTAGAGGTCACAGACTAGCTGGGAATTAAATGCCTACTCAAATCAGCCATGTTGCACTGCACCCCTAAGTCCAAGTGACACATACTCACAGAGTCACAGCAGCATTCAAAGACAGGGGTATCTTCAGGTTGACAGTTTTGCCATCAGAAGACAGGCTGCCTTGCAAGTCCAGGATTTTCAACTGGTTGATTTTCAACCTGCCCAAAACCCACAAGTGCTCCTTGTCATTCCTCCTTGCAGCATTTTCACTTCCCCTTGTCACCCTCTTGCCCTCACTATATCCTGTGCAGAAATGTGAGCCTCTACCTTGTCAGGTGAGGGAGGGAAACAATAGGCAGCAGAGACAGAACTTGAACCCCAGGACCATGTGACTCAAAACTCCATGAAGCCACTGTTTAAGAATAAGGGCTGTAGATTCCAGTTCCCTGTGCATTGTAGGAACATAGATTTTACTCTTAGCTATACTTAAGAAGAAAGGTGTTCTTCTTAGAGGAAAGGCTTTAAATACCAAGATGGAGATGGAGATGAGGACAAATGGAACGTTCAACATGAGCCTGAAATTACAGACTGGAAAACCCAGATGTGTGAATGGTCCACTGTAGCTCTGTAGCTATGCCTCAGGCTTACTCAAGCTCTAAAGAGCCTTGCCTCAGAACTCCTTGGCTCTGTGGAGAATAAGAGGCTCACCCATCTGTCTTTGATATTGAATAGTCAGGTAGTCCCTTTTCTGGAAGCAAAGAACACCAACTCACCCAAAATCATTCTGAGATGATAAGAGGTTTAATTTGTTGAGGTCCAGTGAGTTTAAAATTTCTACAAGTTTGTCCTTGACTAATGGCCAACTTGTGATTTGCTGAAGTGACCCCACATCCAGGTTCAGGTTCTGAAGGGCATCTGTCAAAAACAGTCATCAGTCAGTGCCCTGCACCACTAGGGAATGGGCTCCATCCTCCTGGTTTCAGAGAAGTCAGCTTCCCTGGGCTGTGTCATTCAGTCTCTGCAACAACTCAGTGAGAGTTGAATTGCCACCTGTCTCCATTGTACAGATGAGGAACCCAAGACCCCTAAGGTTAGGAGATGTGTCTACACAGCTGGCTCCATGGGATAGGCGAACACTTGTCAACTTATTCATAATTTAAAATGCAAACTTCTTAAAATTTTGAAATCTCACTTTTAAGAATTTATCCTGTGCATATATTGGCAAGTCTCTATTAGGGAATAATGTTGTAGCATTGTTTGTTTCTAAACAGATAAGTGGGTGAGGCAGGAATTGTCTAGCTGCACATTTCTCAGTGAGCCACCCATAAAGGACAGCACTGCCTCCTCCCAGCAGCCTCTGTAATTGCAGGCTTAGGGTTTATTAAAGTTTCTCCTGGGACTAGCTACCTGATGGGATCTATTTTGACTTACCTCCAGAGGCAGAATCCTGAACGATCAAATCATTCACGGAATTGCCAATATTATTCAAAAGTGATTCTGAGGGCCCAATGAGCAGGCCGCACAAGACAACAAGGCTCCCAAGTTGCAACATCTTTGGGATGTTCTGACACCTGCATGATCATAGGAGGAAGAAGAGGAAACAAGAACACACTGTGCATGCCTGTCACTCTCACACTTACCTTCCTACAAGACAGATGTGCTTCTGTTCACAATAGGTAAGAAATGGAGTCAGGGGAGATGCCCACCCTCAGGAATAGATAAAGTGAGGTCAAGTGTACAGTGGAATTGTATTCAGCCATATCAAAAAAAATGAAATCTGACATTTCAGAAAATGGATGGAATTAGAAGTCATTGTGCTTAGTAAAATTAACCAGATTCAGAAAGCCAAAATACCCTATTTTCTGTCATCTGCAAATGAGATTTACATTTTTATATATTCAAATGTGTTGAATGTGAGGGGGCAAAACATAAAAAAAACATGAGAGGAGAAGAAATCTTAAGGTAAGAGAGGAAGAGATGAGAATAAAGAACACATAACATTAAAGCAAAATGAAGCAGTTAGAGATTAGCAAAGGGTGGGGATAGGGAAGGACATTAGGGGAGGAAGAGGAATAAGAGCCAAGTATGTAGGAAAATGCCACAGTAAACCCCACTGCTTCATATGGTGAATTAAAAAATTATAAACATTACTAAATAGAAGTATAACTTCTGAAAATGAGCAGGCAAGGTGGGAAAAGAAGGGAAGAAAGTAAGAAACTTTAGACACACAGCCTGGGAGTGGAGGGGTGGGACTTGAAAAGTCAGCTGACTCCAGCCTGTGCTCTTTTTACTGGGGTTCTTTGTGTTCACTGCCTTCTCTGCTTGAAAAATGTTTCCATTTCACTTTGCCACCTAAATCTGTTCCCTTGCTTCAGTGAAACTTCACATCTTCCAAGAAGCCAGCTTCAGTCCCTTTCCAGAATCCAGTTCTAGGTTCCCCACTGTCTCCACCAAGCTTCGGGCAACACAGTCCTTAGGGAATAGTTATGGCTTCTGTCACTGTTGGGCATAGACTCCAGTAAGAAGCCTTTCTCTATACATGAAGAAAAGTCATTGATAAATAAAATCTCAATAGTCAGCAGAACCCACATGAACCTAGAATGTTGTCTGGTGCAGTATCATCCATGTCTTCAAATCTGTTAAAGTCAAAACTTCCCTGACACAAACAATGGTTTCCCTCTGCTTCTTGCTCCAAAGCCTCCTGAAGACCCTTGTATGGGGTCACATAGAGTCACTCCAAACTCTACTCACTGGTTTAGAGAATGATGCACATGAAATCCTTGTTGCTCTGTGCGGTCTCGTAGGATGCTGGGGCAACTGTGGCCCTTATATTGTGGTAACAGAATGAGAACCAAGCCTGTTCCCATGACATTCTAAAGAGACTCCAAAGAAAATACCTAAGGTTAGCCAAGATATTCCAACCCAAAGGTCACCCAGGATGCCTGAGTGACAGTGATGAACCTTATGCCAAGACTAAGATCCCAAGTTTTCAAACCTGAGGTTGCCAGCAAGGGGTCGGTTCACTATGGGCTGGGAAGAAGACCCAGAATGAATCAAATGAAGAATGTTCTGTTCATATAGCTCGTAGTTTTTGCCTAGGCTAGCCCAGCCATCATTTGAGAACTCATATGGAAGACACCAGCTTCTGGTTGTGTAATGAATACAGTAGAATTGTGGTTCTCAGATCATTCTTCCCACCTTTCCTGCACTGTATCTGAGAGCCCTAATCACCTCTCCTGAGCAAAGCTAGCCTTTGGTGTGGTGTGAGGGGGCAATAATGACGTCCCTCACCATCTTGCTGACTCGAGCATCTGTATTTTCAACCAGCTTCCTAGATGATTTTGTTTAATGCTTCCCTAAGGTCATTATTGCCCATTGTAAAAAACACTAGTAACACTAAAAGTAAAAGGAGGAAAATAAGTGGGTTCATGGCCTTTGTGCTGCTGGGGGGGGGTCTTCTTTATGGAGCCAGCAGGGCTGGTTAAATGAGCCACATCTTCCGTACCTTGACATCAGTCATGTTTACGATGTGGCCATGTGACCCACATGTTACCATTGGATTGGAATTAGATGATATATGAATTCACAAGCCAGGATGGCTGCGGCCTGAAGAGAGGATTCCAGTTCCCCTGATTTAAGAATAAACATAGAAACTAGGGAGAATTATGATTTGAGGTGAAAAGTCACAGATTCCATCTACCTCTGGGTATTTCTGGATCCAGGACTTCAAATGATTCCATGTTCTTAATACTGAATTCATTCTCTGGTGAACTTTACCACATAAATATAACTAAATTTTTTTGTTGTTGTTGAAGACAGAGAGGGGTGTGTGGAGACCCAACTCCTAGGTGGGTAGAGATGTGGTTTACATCAGTGATGACCTAAAGCAATACTGTGATGGTGACTCCATCTTGTAGGCAGAAAATGTATGTCAGTGAGATGGGTCAGCCCAAGAGGCACTTGCTTCACCAGCCTAATGACCCATGTTTGTTCTCCAGAGTCCATGGAACAGCAGAAGTGGGGAACTGCTCCTGATGGCTATCCTCTGACCCCAACAGCGACACTATCATTTGTACATCTGCATCACACATGAACACCACACACACACACACACACACACACACACACACACACACACACACACCGATTAATAATTAAAATTTAAAAACTGATGATTTGGGGGTCTAATATATTGTGGACTCTGACCAAACTGGTGTCTGGCCTTCCCAAGAGGTCAGGGACAGAAACAGCTGGATTATAAGACTCATAGGTGACCTCATTCTCACATTTGGTAAGGTCAACTCACTGGGACTTTTAGAGCCCTTTCTCTGCCTCCAAACCCTGTGGCTCATGTGTACAGTTCTTCTCAGTATGGGCTGCAGACGCATAAACCTCTATAAACAGCAATGACCACTGTTTTTTATTTGCCATCAGGAGATGTCCTGTTCCATCTTGTTCTATCACTCAGTGACCTGGAAGGAGGTTCAGACAGAGAGTGGCTTTGATGCAATGAGAAGGCAGGGCCTATGCCCCAACTGCGCTTGAGAGCAGCTGTTTCAGCACATAGCCTCCTGGGGTCAGCAGTGAACAGTTCTTGTCCCCTCTGAGAGTAGATGCAGATATTTGCCTGCTCTCTGGCCTTCAGGTTATATATACTTCTTTTTTTTTTTTAAGAAGAAAAAGGATATATTTAAAAAATTGTGTTTCAAGAGGACATTCCATGCTGTCAAAATGAGACTAAATCAGAGAATTCCCTATGAACTGCAAGAAACTAGCGATTAGGGGCTGGTGGCTGAGACTTCTTCTTTTTTCTTTTTTTCTTTTTTTTTTTAATGTTTATTTATTACTTCAGACTACATCTCCATCACAGTGCACTCTTTCCACCCCTCCCAGTCCTGCCCTCCCACCCTCTACCTCCTCTCCCTTCCATTCCACTCCTCTCGAGTATAGTGTCCCTACATATCAGATCCCCGCCCCAGTTCAGCAGTCTTATAAGGGCCAAGAGCCTCTTCATACACTGGGGGCCTACATGGCAGCACCACTAGGGAAAAGTGTCTCATTGACAGGTAACAAAGTCTATGTTCCTGTTCCCTTTGGTGCATTTGTTGTAGTATAGTTATCCTGTACTAAATGGCTAAAATCTGATTATAAGTGAATAGATGCCATGTGCATCCTTCTGAGTCTGGGATAGCTCACTCAGGATGAGCTTCTCTAGTTCCATCCATTTGGCTGCAAATTGCATGATTTCATTGTTTCTGATGGTTGAGTAGTATTCCATTGTGTAAATGTACCACAGTTTTTTTATCCATTCCTCAGCTGAGGGACATCTGGGTTGTTTTCAGTTTCTGTATGCAGACCCTCTTTCTTGCTACCTACCACCATGTTCCATGAACCCATGAAAATCCCATTTCCAGCTATGGGACACAGAGCAAAGGGCCATGTTGAAATCTTTTTCCACATCCCAGGAACACAGACCGTGGGTGTCCTGGAGTTAGAGTAGTGACATCAGGCCTACTGCTGGTGCCTAGCTCCGGTTGCCTCAGCTGTCACATGAGTGAACAACTTGTACCTGCAACTCTTGGCATAAAGGACAGGGAAGTGTCTGAGGCATCATGAGGCTGGTAAGAACACGTGGAGGGGTATGTTCAGATCCTGTCAATGGGACTTGGAAGATCTGAGTTCAAATCTTCCCAGTGCTGGCTACATGACCTATGAGGGGGCTTCTTCCTTCTCCGTAAAGTGGGACTGGGAACTGCAGCTTACCTCCCTGCTATCCATGTGCAGAGAAAACAGGTGGGAACACATGTGTGACTGTTCTCACACTGGGCAGGCTGTGAACACAGGTGACAGTAATGTCTGCCATTGCATTACATAGCACACACAAAGGGCTCTTGTTGGGGGAGGTTGGGCTGTCAGAGCCCATCCCAGGGCTGTGCTGCTCTGATTCCCCTTGGAATCCTTCTCTGTATACAGGAAGTCATTTTGAATATAAAGTACTTGTCTGTCAGGGACAAAGGCTGGACCATAAGGACCGTGGGATAAATTTCTCATTGAAAATCTCCAGCGAGGCATTAAGGATTAGTTGTCCCAGGCTAGGACTTCCTACATCCAATATGACTGCTAATCCCAGTCATGGCAGCTTCCTGGCCCCACTGACTCCAGCACTTAAGCAATGAGCAGATATTTGTTCCAATCACTGCTCAGTTTCCTGTTTGGACAAAGTTACTGAAACCACAGAGACCCAGCAGTGAGGCTGGGGCCCCACAGGAACCAAGCCAAGCTTAGGGGCTCTGCCCCCTAGACTTCCCTAACCCATAAGGACAGAACAGCCAGCCCCCAGGCCTTCCTCACAGAACAGTCTTCCGCAGGTTCCTGTCTGTTCATTACACTTGGCTGACTACTTAGCTGCTCCCACAGGAAGTATTGTGTTGGTGATCCCTGGCCTTGGCCAGTTGGTTGAGTTCCTCCATGTGGAGTCAGTGATGGAGAATCTAAGTTCTTGTCCCAACAATGGAAGCTTTCCTGGATAGTCATCGAGGCCCAGTGGTCAGCTCCCCACGGAAGTGAAGCTCACTAGCCTCTCCAGCACCATGTCTTCATGGAAGAGGATCTGAGTGTTGGGGAAGGATTGTTACATAGAGGTAAACAGCCAGACAGAAAGATAAATGCTGTATGACCTTGCATATAGGTAAGATCTGAAAATAACAGCACTCAGATACACAGAGACCAACATGGTAGTCACCAGGGCAGAGAACAAAATGAGGCCATCAAGGCAGAGGCAGGGAGAGAGGATCTGACATGGAGAATAGGAGACAAAGTCCCAGGTCTATGAGATGAGTGGGTCTAGATATTCACATACCACAACGACAGGTGGTAACAGGGTTTCACTCCAGGTGGGAGTTGTACAGGGCTCAAAGTCTTCATGCTCATAGTACTGGAGAAACAAGACATGTTAAACACATGGGCTTTTCTCTTCAACAGAAGAGATGTATGCCTGGGTCTTCTCAGAAAGCTAGGAATGGATGAAGTTTATAACCTGGTGATTTTTGTAACCGTAGGAGTAGGCCTCAGCCAAATCCCCAGATTATCATGTTTATCCTAGACTCTTCCCAGACTCCTGAGCTATTGTTTCTCCATCACTAGAACCCATTCTTATGCAAAAGACATTAGTATTATACTTTCCCAGATTCCTCCTCCCTAGATCATTGTCCTGAACAATATTCCTCAGTCAATAGAACCATTCTTGTGGGAGAGGTCACATGAACTTTGCAAAGGTGTTTTAATGTAGTCATGCCTTAAGCTTTATTGTGATAATTTTCATGAGAAAACTTTTTTCCAAAGGTGTATTGTGCTTAAATATGTCAAAACTAAACTGTTTATTGTCAATCTCTAGAAGTTTGGAACAGCACCAGTTAGCTAAGCCACGTTGAACCAGAACCAGATTTCCTTCTTGCCTCACATGGGATGTTATTCTGCTGGTCATGCCACTTGCAGGGATCCCCAATTAGCTGTCTCATGTGTGTGTGTGTGTGTGTGTGTGTGTGTGTAATATATGTGATAAGATATATTTCCTCAAGAAATAGTTAGTTGAAGAAATGTGTGCTGGTCTTTCTCTTCTGACAGCCAGTGACTTCTTCAGGCTGAGGACCTTCATTCTGCCCTCTTTATGCCCACAGCTGTCAGCCTGTGGCTGGCCTCTGGTGGGTCCCAATAAACAGCATACTGAGTAAAAGTGGCAAAAGAAAGCTGCTGAATAGGCTGATGAGCTGGATGGATGGATGGAAGCTGGAGAGGAGACCCAGAACCTAGCAAGGGTCCATTTCCCACCCTCCCTCCATTCCCCATCTTGAGACTCTGTTTCAGCTACAGAAATCGCATGTCCATCCTCAGGCAGGGCGTGGAGGAGGGAACACGTTTGAAGGTCTTCTCTGCAGTGATGGCCTCCAGGAAATGACCTCTCGCTCTTTCTGCATCAGTTCCTCCTGGCACCAGAATGAGCTCTAAGGATATCACATGTCACAACTGCAAATCCTCTCTGTCCTTTAGAACACCTCTTATGTATCCACCTCACTTTCTGCCATACACGCACAGGCCAGCTCTGCCTGTCACTCATCTCTCATTGCCCACCACAACTGATTACACAATGAACTAGAATGTGTTTATCAATTGCATTTGTCAGGCTCCTTGGGTTACTTGTAAAGTAGAAGATACAACCCCAAATGACTTAAGGACAGAAGAAGGTCCTTGAGATGTCATGGATTCCAGGGACTCAAAGGAAATCTTTGGGACCATGTTTTCTCTGTGACTGGGCTCTGATTTCTTCTGTCCTGACTTCAAGCTGACTTTGCCCCAGGGGAAGGCAGACAACCACCAGAAACTCAGTAACCACAGTAGAAAGAGGACATCTCTTCTCTAGCATCCATTCAAGACTTCTAGAACTCATTGCCACCACTCCTGTAGGGGTTACATGCTGAACTCTAAAGTAAACATAGCGTCTACTGTGGTTCAATATGAAGACATTATTCCTGCAGAGAAAGCTGTAGCAGAAGGGCAGAGGAGTGGATGGATGAACAGCGGAGAGCAGGGGTGAGGTAAACTAACCAGGGTGTGGGCATCACCATCTACTACCTTATTCTATGTGTTATTCATGGAAGACCCATTGAGGGCTTGTCTGCAGGAGTGACAGCAGGAGCCACACGGGTGAAGAAGTGTGTGTGCCAAAAATAAGCATTTTGCCTCTGTCCCACCACTTTCCAACCCCCACCTCGGGGCTTCTGCCCAAAGCTGTAGCAAGCACCCAGGTGGTTTGTGTGAACGGTCAGGTTTCAACATGGAGCTTAGTTGAACTGGGGACAGAGGTAGGAGGAAGCCAGAGGGTATGAGTCCAAGGTGACCTTTATTCTTCCTGAATAGAGAGATACTTGAGCCTATTTCTGCTACATTCTTAACAGCAATGACACAGAGGAGGAGATTGGCTTTATTTAACTTTCTGTTGACAGCTTGACACCATGACAGATCCATATAAGCAAAGTCCTGTCAAGTGTGACCTGAAGGAAGAGTGCATGTCATGGTAGAGGGATTCCCAGGAGCCTTCCCTGGCAGATCCTTGGGTGCTACAGGTTGTAGCACTTCCACCTCCACTTGAGCCTTCATGGCTGGTCTTTGGAGGCTTTGAGGGACACATTGAGGCTGACTTCACTTGTCCCTTTTCCTTCCTTGCACATCTGTCTGGCTTTAGGAGTCTTCCTCGGGCCAGCAAGGTGTCTCAAGTTGTTTACAGAGAAGGTTCTGATAAAAGAAGGTTGAGAAAACAAATGCTGTTGTCTGCTTTCCAAGCATGACTCTGTTATCCTCAGAAGAGCCTAAGTTTTGGCAGCTTTGTGAGAGTGGAGAGTCTCCAGAGACTTAGGTAGCCCCTTCAGTGCAGGGACCTCAGGGTATGGTCTCTAGACTGCCACAGTGCATTTTCCTCAGGGCAGAGTCAGAGAATAATAGAGGAGCCCCACTTTACACACCCAAGCCAGTGAGGTATGGGTGGGGAAACTGAGGCCAAAGCAACACGGGACATTCACTAAGACACAACAGGGCATCCCTCACATCTCCAGCTTCTGCAGTCTGAAGATGACCTACCTGGGTTTGAGCCTCAGTTCTCCTTCCTCCTGGCTGTGTGGGAATGGTCAGGACAGTTAATCCCTCTGAGCCTCAGTTTTCTGATTTGTAAACTAAGAATAGTAATAGCTACCTCATGGGGTAGCTCTAAGTACTGAACAAAATGACTCATTGCCAAAGCAATCCTGAGTACTAAAGAGCAATTCTGGAGGTGTCACAGTACCTGACCTCAAACCACATGACATACACATCTTTGGATGCTTCCCCTAGTCAGCTTTGGTGAGTGAAAACTCAAGTTCTAAAGAGGGGACTGGTACAGGGTATGGTATGGGCAATCAGTGGAGAGAAGATCAAAGCCAGAGTCACCTAAGGTCAGAGAGTTCCACAGTAACACTCCATGTTTGAGCATCATTATCCTAGCTGGCCCCATCAACATCCTACAGGCAGCAGAGGTCACTGAGCATCTGCATCTCACAGAAAAGAGATTAGAAGATATAAATAAGGGGCATCAGATCTTAGAAAACACTGGCCACCATGAAGAAGACTTGTCATGACTTGGATTTTTCTGGAGATACCTCTGGCCTCTGATCTTGTTTCCTTCTCCATGCCCCAATACTCTCAATTAGATAAAAGCCTTTAGAGACTGAGGGTTCTTAACAGATGGGAAAAGAAAAACCATAGAAATAGAGAGAACAGGACGTGTGGTGGCAAGGGTGTGGAGAAAGGGGAACTCTCCTCCATTGCTGGTGGGAGTGCAGACTTGTGCAACCACTATGGAGGTCAGTCTGGCGATATCTTAGAAAACTTAGAATAGCTCTACCTCAAGACCCAGCCATACCACTTCTGGGTATACATCCAAATTATTCCTCACCAAATCACAAGGAAGTTTCCTCCTCTATGTTCATAGCAGCCTTATTTGTAATAGCTAGAAACTGGAAACAACCCAGATGTCCCTCAACCAAGGAATGGATAAAAAAAAAACTGTGGTACATCTACACAATGGAATACTACTCAACCATCAGAAACAATGAAATCGTGCAATTTGCGGCCAAATGGATGGAACTAGAGAAGCTAATCCTGAATGAGCTAACCCAGACCCAGAAGGATGAGCATGGCATCTATTCACTTATAGTCGGATTTTAGCCATATAGTACAGGATAACTATACTACAACCAATGCACCAAAGGGAACAGGAACATAGACTTTTTCCTGTCAATGAGACAGTGGTACTGCCTTGTAGGCCCCCAGTGTATGAGAAGGCTCTTGGCCCTCATATGACTGCTGAAATGGGGCAGGGGACTATTATGAAGGGACATTCCATTCCAGAGGAGTGTGATGGAAGGGATAGGGGGTAGAGGATGGGAGGGTGGGACTGGGAGGGGCAGAAAGAGGACACTACGATGGAGATATAACCTAAAGTAATCAATAAATATTAAAAAGAGAGAGTGAGCCACCATGTGGTTGCTGGGAATTGAACTCAGGACCTCTGGAAGAGCAGCCAGCAGCAGTGCTCTTAACCTCTGAGCCATCGGTCCTGTCTTAATGGGTTTTGGAGGTTAGCCCCAGGGAAATCCTACTTTTCCTTTTCTGTATCCTTCTTCCTCTCCTATGTAGGAGTGCATGGGCTTGAGAAAAATGAGATATAGACATAGCACAGGAAGGTCCAAGAAGAAGGGGCAGATTATTGAATATGCCCTTATACCTTTGTATATTGATACAAAATTAGTAGTTTATTTGGCTAAAGTGGTATTGACCATTGTTTATTGTACAAAAATAAGATTGTATTGGATTACATCGGTATTGATCTTTGTATATTGATACAAAATTAAGATTATAGTTGGCCACAATGGTATTGACCCTTGCATATGGACGTAATATTAGGATTATATTGGGCTACATAGGCATTGATCTTGGTATATTGATACATAATTAAGAGTATATTTAACCACAATTGAATAGATCTTTGTATATTGATACAAATTTAAAGGCAATGCTTCCCAATGGTATCATACCTAGAGATACTTAAAAATAAAATGTGAAGCTCTGAACTCTTGATACCAACCGTCTAAAACGGTCTAGGATAGTTAAACTCCTAGTCATCCAAACATGTCTCTTTGTTAGCTACTATGACAGTCTATCACAGATATTCTCTAAACTACCCAGTAATCAAGTTGCTAAGAGACAAGCAACATTTGCTTATCTAAATACAAGAGATGGATAGGGCATCTTCAAAATCCCCAGAGATCTGCAGAATATGGCATTCAAAGATGTTATCTTAAATCAATATTTTTTTTGATATCGAGACATATCAGCGCCTGACAGCACCCCCTATTCTACTCCAAGTAGAAGATAAGCATCGAAGAACTTCCACTGTAAGATGGTTGAATTAGTGGCAAGCCTTTCTCTTGGCATGAAAAAAACCCCTTGCACCAACTGCAGACAGACTGCTGTCCAAAAAGGACAAAACTTGGTAGCAGGGAAGTCGACAGCCTAACTCTGCCAAGACAGGGTAGGTAAGTCCTTCATAATCCCTGCTCTACAACAAATGTCTGTCAGAGAAACAGGACCCAAAGCCTGAAGATTGATGCTGGAATGTACGGAGAGAAAATGGGAACTGTCCAGGCAGTCATTGGTATGTTCTTTCTTAGTTTTGGAAGCTGCAGGCTCTGCACTTCCTATATAAGCAAATATATTTATCCCTCTCAGGTCTCTGAGGTGGTTGAAGAATAGACAGATAGAATCTTATAGTTAAATTTTGAACTGTTTAGGAATCAAGAGGGTGTTATAGATCTAAGAAGATACTCTTAAAAGTGTGTTGCAAGATAGTATGAATGTTGAGTCACATATAGACCTTTAAACTCATGGAGTTGGGTAGATAGTAGAATGTTAAAGTCAGGGGCCAAATAGGTATATACTGAACATTGGGAAGGTATACTGGGCCAATTTACTCTCATAAATGTGGCATATTTATATCTATTGTTTTGTATAATACTTACTGTTATAAGAGAAGGAACCAGCTGTTGGACTGAAAGGGGAAACTTCTGGAGGGAAGAGGGTGGAAGGGCGGGATAGGAAGGGGGAATAGGGAGGGGTTTGTTACTGAGATGTAACTTGAAGAAAAAAAAATAAAGTATTTAAAAATAAAAAAAAGAGAGAGTGAGAGAGAACAGGACTCATAGAAGGGCCACAGGAAGTTGGTGGCTGTCATGATTAATACTGATCAGCAAGATAGTCACCTCTGGGTCCATCAAGGAGGTACTTTATAAGTTGAATTAATAGAGATCTGAAGACCCACCCTGAATGTGTCCTGCATTGTTCCATAGGCTGGGATCCAGGATTCATCCCAGACAAAGTGAGAGAAACACTAACATTCACCTATGCTTCCTGATTACAGACACAATGTGACCCCATGCTCTTGCTGCCATGCCTTCCCCACCATAATGGACTGTACCCTCAATCCAAAATAAGCTCTTCCTTCCTTTTGTTGCTTCATGTCAGATATTTAGTCATAGCATTAAGAAAAGTAACTAACATATTGGCTGCACTGGGATTTTAGGCCATCCCTAATGCCAAGCTCAGGGGTGGCTGTTCTACAGAGTGAACTATCCCAGGAACTCTATACTAGCATCACTTCTGTGGAAGAAGCTTCTTCAGGAATCTCTACATAACAAGAATCACTATGGATAGGAAAGCCTCAGAGTGTCATTGTAACCATTGGCATGGAACAGGCTATCTCAGGAACCTCACTGTAACATTGGTCCCTGAGGAAGATATCCCACAATCATAGAAAACCTAATATCTAAAGTATACGATAACTCAGAAACTCCTCTAAGGCACCAAACACCTACGACTGGACAACTCCAAGATTTTCTCTTTAGACCCACTTATACACAACCTCTCTAGAATGGACTATCTCAGGAACCCTGTTGTAATACTGTAGCATTGACTTTTCAGGAGCCTAGCTTCAGGAAGGATTATCCACACATGGGATCTGTGGCTCCAAAGGTTCATATCCATTTTCAGTACCCTTCCCAAAGGATATTCAGCACTGAAGAGGGAGGTAGGATTGTGGAATTCTGAGATGGATATGAGAAAGAAAACTTACTTTTAATCAGCCAGTTGATAAAAGAAGCCGGGAAGCTTTTGTTCTAGAAAAACAAAAACAAAAACAAAACAGAAAACTCACAGTAAGTGTATACCTACTATGATGCCCGGCTCTGTATCTCCTGTAAACCTCCTACTGTGTGCCAGGCTCTGTGTTTCCTGTAAACATGACACTAACTTTGAAAATGAGGATAACAGACAAGGAAAGGAGACACCGAGATGCCCAGGTTAAACACTGAACTGTCATGTCACTACTACGCTGTTCCTAAACTCTGGACTCTGCCCTTGGACAGCTGAGGGCTAA
This sequence comes from Lophiomys imhausi, assembly GCA_907164525.1. Classification (NCBI taxonomy): domain Eukaryota; kingdom Metazoa; phylum Chordata; class Mammalia; order Rodentia; family Muridae; genus Lophiomys; species Lophiomys imhausi. Next base: position 197,292 of record CAJQZJ010001061.1, read on the forward strand.
GAGATGGTGGACTGTTGACCCTAAGATCCCACCTTGTGGAAGAATCTAGGAACTGCCCCAAATTCCTGTCCATACCACAGCCTGAAAAGACCTAGGGAATGGGGGATATAGCCAAAGCCACCAGGACCACTGCCCCAGCCCCTGAAGGCTTCATGTATGATGATGCCAAGCAATACATTTGATTGGTTGTTCATTTTTAAAGCAAGGGCAAAGCAGAATAAGTCAATAGGTTTTTTTTGTTTTTTTTGTTTTTTGTTTTTTTTTAGTTTCTACTCTGATCCACATATGCCAGGCACTTTCTTCCCTAACCATTAGTTCATATTCATGGCACTGAACACCATCAATTCAAGTACACGTTACTTAATAGGCCAGTAGAACATTGTAAAACATGCCAGTTAAACTATGCTATCCTACTGAATAGAAGACACAACCCATGTGTGGTATGACACAGGGAAACATGTACCTAGAAGAGACAGGTAGTAATAACTGTGTGTGGCTATGAAAATCACCCCTGTCTAACAGACAAGAGAATTGGGGTTCAAAGGTGAGTACCTGATGCTTGAGGCTACACGGTCATTCAAAATAAAAACTCAGGCTGGCTTTCTTGATAGTATAGATTAGGCACATTCCCAGTCAAGGGGACCTCACATGGGGAGACCTGGCTCCTCTGAGTCCTCAGGAGGAATTGGCTGTTCCTACCTTAAAGTCCATGTGGTAAGAACGTTCATACAGTATGGGTTGTGGGGCACTTGGCAAACTGCTGTTCTCCAACATCCCAAATGAGGTGATATCTGATGGAGAGAAGGAGACAGGTGGCAACAGAATGGACAGGGAAGACACAAGACATTCAGCTGATGGGAACAAAGGCTCATAAAACTCACTCATTCATTCCTGCCACAGGCAAACATGTCTAAAAGAAAGATTATTCCTCATCTGTTGAAGTATGCATGAGAACACAAACCACAACATCCAACACAGGGTGGTGAGAGCTTTCGCCCTGGCAATAGCAACCCACCTCACATACAAAGCAGACCTTTCCTTTTCCAGGCCCACCAGACTCCTTCCTTCCCTCTTACAGTACTTGCCATCACTCTCACTCTTTCCACTCATCTGCCCATTTTCCTTCTCCCTTTCATCTTCCCCTTTATTTAGCCATCTCAGTAGCTTATTTTTCCTTTGACCTGGCCACAGTCCATCTTGCCTCCCTTGTCTTCCTACACATCTTCTGGCAGACCCTTTTTTCCATTGACCCATCAATGATAAATCTCACATGCACACTGCAACACCTTTGCTCTTTGTCCATCAATCCTTCTTTCCTTCGTTCATCAAATTCATTTATCTGTGTTTCCCTTTCTCTTCCATTCCTATTTGTCTATCTTTTCCATCCTTCCATCACTCCTTCAGCCTTCTACTATCCATCTCAACCCAACACCTCCCTCCTCCTAAGCATCCATTACTCCTGCACCATCTTTCTACCAGTTTTCTATCTCTCTGAAATTTCATGTCTCTAATTTCCCATCCGTCCACCACATCCTTTCCTTCCCTTTCCATTTCACACACCAGCAGAATTTATTTTGAGAGAGGTCTACTCTGTACCCAATCTGGACTGTCAGACAAATGGAAAGGCAAATGCAACTGAGTCCCCCTCAAGGAGCTCTAGGCTACTGGAACAGTTAGGAAGTAGACATTCCCATACAGTGAGTGGTGAGTGGGTGCTCCCAAGGCTGTAGGAGTTCTGAGGAGGGGGTTCTGCTGAGAAAGAGTTCCAAAGGTTTTGAGATGCACCAAAAATGGTGATTATGAGAGTGAAGGGATATTTCAGGAATAGAAAGCTAGAATGGGAAGTCCTGCAGAACTCAGCCATTGTGTCCCCAAATGTTGTGGGATATATGGAGGTAGCTTAGGTCACTCCACTAGAGGAGGATGAGGCGAACACTGGAGACTTAGCTTCTGGAAAGCCCTCATGACATGGATGACATGCCCTGAGGTCTGCACTTGATTCCCCCAGGAAATAGGAGTTCTGAGGTGTAACTTAGAAAGATCTCTCTATCAGCTGTGTAGGAGTAGGCATGGTTGCTGCTGCAGCAGTCAACACAAGAATAATGTGCAGGCAACAGTTCTACTTACTTTTGAGAATGGCCAACTGCTTGTTGATGAGGTAGAACCAGAATCGGACCACTGGACATAACTGCAATAAAGAGAATCAGAGCCCTTGCTAAGCAGTTACTTGTACAATCATGACCAGTATGCACATGTTGAATTCTTTGTAATCTAAGATGTTTTGGAGGACAAGTATCTCACATAAGATGGAGAAAGTCTTTCATAAACATGTCACAATCTCCCTCTTACACAGGCCTAAGCTGCCTGTTACACAGTTACCCTTCAACCAGTCTTTCTCTCTATCCCTTCTTCAGGAGCAGAGGCCTTGACAAAAGATAGGAGGGTGGCTCTGGGAGGCTACACAGCTAAAGAATGGAGCTGTCCCACTTGACTGCCTCTGCCCACATGGGCTAGTCCTCAGTCCCACTAGCTACAGAGCTCTCTCCACAGCTCATATTCAGGATCTGCCACATTGTCAGACTTACTATGTTGGGCAAGGAGATGTTCAAGGACCATTTCATCATTGATTCTATCATTGTGGAGAATATGCTGAAGAAGGAAAAGGGAAACATTGGTGACAATCATTACCACTAAGTGTTTTGAAGTACTCTACTATACAATTTGAGTAATGGTTAGGTCTCTGTTGTTAAATCAGTTGTTCTCAACCTGTGGGTTGTGACCCCTTTGGGGGTTGAGCAACTCTTTCACAGGGGTCATATATCAGATATCCTGTATACCAGATATTTACAATATGATTCATAACAGTAGCCAAATTGCAGTTGTAAAGTAGCAATGAAAATAATTTTTATGGTTGGGGTTACCACACATGAGAAACTGCATTGTGTTGAGAGCCACTGTGTTAAATTAAGCAAATAAGCATTTTCAGACCTCCCCAGTGAACCTAGCTTAGACCTCTAAGTTAGATCACCAATGTCTTTTTAATATGCCACTTATCTGTTCTTTTTTAATCCATCCCTAAATCCATCCATGCATGTATGCACTCGTTTATTCCATCCATTCATCCATCTATCATCCATCCACCCATCCATCCATCATCCATCCATATATCCACTTCTCATCCAACCACCATTCCATTCATCCCCCCTTCGTTTTCACTCACATATCTTTCATAGTCTTGTTCCCCAGTGTGTCCAGGAACAACAGTGCCTGTTGGCTCAATATGAGCTGGGTAAGTGATGAATATAAGGCAACTTCTGCCCAAAAGAGCCCACACAGGCACACTGGGAGAGAGCAGCCCAGTATGAAAAATAACATGACAGAGCTCCTATCCTGGATCTCTCCACAAGCGCACCCAATATTCTTCACAGGTGGGTGCTGCCAGGGAGGTCTGTACTTCTGGCCCAAAAGAGTCCCCTTCTGCTTGGGATTCTAAGCTCCTTGAGACAGATGTTTGGCTGGAAGCAGAGCATTAAAACACAGTGGTATAGTTTGCTGTTATCTTGGTCAGATGCCATGGAGTCTGGTCACTACTTCAAGCATGGCACTATCCTGTAGTGTAGTGCTCAGATCTCCTGGGTTGGTACCTACCCTGCATTCACTTGGATCCCAGTGAATACTGCCCGACAGTTCTTCACAGAAAATGAGACTTGGCCAGGAGCAATCTCTTGCAAATCCAAGGGGATCAGGATGTTCACATCCACTGTGGAGCCACTGAGAAATGAGAGCATCCTGGGCACATGGGACACAGCTGTTAGAAGCTGAGTACATGTCTGGGAATGCTCTAAAAGGTTTCACTGGAACTTGTGAACAGGTATAGGCACTTGTGGGTGAGATGTACTGAGACACATACTTCCAAAAAGGATTCCTGATATCCTATATATACTTCTAATTTGGTTGTTATTATATATATATATATATATATTCAATGAAATAGTTTATTGGAGTAGGCTATTTAATGCTTATTCATAGCTCAAGATACACAAAAAGTGGTAGTGACAGGCTGCCTCCTGCCCTGTCTACCTTAAGCTCTGCTGAACTCATGCACATTGCTAGTATTAGTATCTCCTCCTGGAGTTACATGCCTACCCAACCATGTGCAGTTTGTGGTGTGTATGATGTGTGTGTGCAGTCTATGTGGTGTGTGTATGTATGTGCATATGTGATGGTGTGTGTGTGCTTGTGTGATGGTGTGTGTATATGATGTCTGTGTGATATATGTGATGGTATCTATGAATGTGTGTGTGATGGTGTGTGTGTATGGCGTATGTGATGCCATGTGTGTAATGGTGTGTATGTGCATATGTGATGACATGTGTGATGGTGTGTGATGGTTTGTGTGTGATGTATTTGATGTGTGTGTGCATGTGTGATGGTGTGTATATACTATGGTGTGTATACTATGATAATTACGATGGTGTGTGTGTGGTGTATGTGATGGTATGTATGTGTGTGTAATGGTGTATGTGTGCATGTGTGATGGTGGGTGTGTTTATGATGTGTGTGTGGTGTATGTGATAGTATGTGTGTGCAATAGTATGTGTGTGCATGTGTGATGGGTGCATGTGAGTGTGTGTATGTGTTATGGTACATATATTATGATGATAATGGTGTGTGTGTGTGTTTGTGTAAGAGAGAAAGAGGAGAGAGATGGTATTTGATGGTGTATGTGTGTGTAGTGTATAATTATGTGTGAGTGTGGTGGTGTGTATGTATGTATGATGGTGTGTACCTGAAGCTCATCTATTTGTCTAGATCAGTTGGCCAATGATCTTCAGATATCCATCTATCTCTGTCCTCACCAGCACTGGGGTGACAGGCACAGATCATGGATCATACTGAGTTAGTGTCCTCAAGCTTGTGCCACAGGCACTTTTCCAACTAAGCTCTCTTCCCATCTTCAAGTGTAATCTGACTGAACTTCTCTGAGGTTCTGTCAACTATCTGGTAAAATGGATGTAATAGCTCCCTCTCCCTTAGAAGCCTACAGTGGGGACTGAAAAGAGCATTCCAATGCACTGCGGCCCAGAACCTGGACTATACGAAGTACTCAAGAGTGTGAGACACATTTTATCACCATCGCCAGGTCTCTGTAAGATAACTTGGCAATATTTATCAAAGGCTATAAATTACAGGGTGGTAATACAACTTAGTAATTGAATGGCTGCCTGGTACATGTGAGGTCCTGAGTTCAGCACCCAGCACAGTAAGTAAGTAAGTAAATAGATAATAAGTTATAAATTGTGCTCATGAGAGTTTGTAATAATTAGAGAATTGACAGATTTATTACTTGTACCAATCACAGAGTTCTTTAAAGGAGTGACGTAGTGAACAATCCTGGTGTTTGTCCACTGGATAGCTCACAAGTACCGTGGTGTATATGTGGCATGGAGCATTTATTACCTTTCAGAATGGCAGTGGGAAAAGACCTGAAAAGAATCCAACTGAGATCTTAAATGTCACTTCTTCTCGGTTGTGAAATTGGAGGCTGTTTTCCTTTGTATTTTAATTTCCTCCCCACGTTATTTCAGCACAGCCCCAGAAATATGGCAGAAGAGCAAAAAAGTTGGCTTCCATTTCTGTCCTCCATTGCTGTCATTCTAAGAAACTGTGTACTAATGCAGACACTATCAAGATCTTAGGAAAATGCTAAGAAAAACTAAAGGCCATCTTGTCTGTTGAAAGAAAGAAAACCACCTACTACCAACAGAAACATTTGCTGTCTCTAGGAATCTCCCCCATTCACTTCTCTCACTGTTAGTTACTCTGCATCACCAACCAAATGCCCAACAGAAACTGCTAAAGGCAGAAAGCGGTTATTTTAGTCTCACACTTTCAGAGACATTTCCACTCATCTGCTAGGGAAGCCATGGCAATGGAGCATATGGTAGAAAGGACTTGCTCACATCATGGCAGAGCAGGAAGCCGAGGCAGCTAGAGATCCAAGACAGGCTATGACCTTCCAAGACCTGCCTCTAGTGACATACTTCAGCCGTCCAGGCTCTACCTTCTAAAGGCTCCACAGCATCCCAAAACAGCACCAGAGTTCAAAGCATGAGCCTGCAGAGGACAGTTCAGATTCAAACCGTACCATTCCCCATATTGCTCACCCTGAGAAGTTGATAGTCAACTTGGTCTGAAGTTTAAGTTCCAGACTGGGTGAGGCAAAGACCTTCCATGACAAGCGGATAATGTCGAAGCGGGTGACATTGAGCCTGCAGAAAAGGAAGAGTGAAGTGGAAAAGCCCATTTCCAGGTCTCCTTGGCTTTCTGCAGGGGCTCCAGTAGCATCCATTCTCTGGATCCCATGCCTGTCTTTCTTAATGTTGATTTCTATTCTGAGTCCTGATTCTACAAATCCTAGGTCAGGAAAGCATCAGCCAGTACTTGACTTTTACAGTTGATTAAGATTGTAAGAGAAAACACAGATGCCATATTGAAAGCCTCAACTAACAACTGTGGGATTAGCTTGGACCAAAGGGGTTTTGTAACTCACTGGGGGACAGATGATAACTAAGGGAGAAGTGGTCAGAGCATCTTTGTTTTTTCCTGGTGGGACTTATAATATAGCAGGGCTCAGGCAAACCCACATAAACCAAAGGGATGGACTGTTAGAGAAACACTAGGCAGTGACTTGGCTTTGGAAGAGGAGGTAGTGAGCTCTCAATGCCAACTTTCTAAAGAGTGAGTCAAACCTATGTATTTCTGGTACCTGGAACCTTCTCTGAACAATGCTTTAGGGAATAATTTTATTACTAAAGAACTCAAACTCACCAGCTGTTGAGTTTTCCAGAACTCATGGTCTTCAGGACATCATTCATGCCAGAGAGACTCCCATGGCCACAAAGGCCACCCAGGGAGCCTTTGCAGACCAGGCCTTCCACCGCCTTGGTTCCTGCTGCCTCCAGGAGGTCATTTTTGATACCAAACGATACACTTCCACCCAAGAGAAGCTTTTGTAGTTCTTCATTCTCTGTGACTAGATTCTTGTTCAGAGTAACAGTGCTCAGCAGCCCTTCCTGGGCCAGTATGTCAGGGTTGGTAACAGGTGTTGACAACTATTGGTTAAGGAGGTTGCCACCTCTCTTTACAGTGCCTTCACATTAACTGTGATAAACTGATGGAAGCAGTTCCATCATCCACTGGAGTTCCCATGTGGGCAGGACATTCAGGTAGTACTTCCCCAGTGAGAGCAGGCTGGTTGGACCAAGCCTTGATCCAAGATGGTAGGTCACAGCTCTCTCCAGACAGAGCTCACAAGAGAGTACACTGGACCTCACATCTCTTACCCATTCAGTTCTCTTCCTCCCACAGCTGTGAGCCCAGCACACCCCCTGATATCTAGACCAACCATTGTCATAAATTAGAACTTCACTTCTATCGGTACCTTCCAGTCTCTGGCACATAGACAGGCAAGGCTAGGTCACATGACATGGAGTTTGCCCACCCAACCCCTGAAAACCTATAAGAAAATACTTTTGTCTTATAGATTTGAAGGAAAGGTCCTCTCTCCCTTCAAAGTTCCATTATGGGTGCCTATGTCCAAAATGATAGCTCTCTCCAAAATGTTCTTCCAAACAGAGGCTTATCATGGCTGCCTATGGTAATGAACCAGTAACTCTCCCTCTAAAACTCATTCAAAGGTAGTTTCCTGGCAGCACCTTTCAATAAGCCTGCTTTAACTTCTAACACAGGATTACCCTGTCTCAGACTTGACATAATCATTATGTAACTTATAGCCAGAGGGACAAGACCCAAAAGATACCCTGGCCTTAACTAATCATAACTGTTGAATGATCATGGCCATTTGATGAACTAAAACCCAGGTAGACCACTCACTAACGCTGTTCCAGACTGACTAAATCCCCAGATATCCCAGTTCCAAACTGACAATCCATTGGCTTTTCTTCAAAATCATTAGATGACCTAAAGCCACAGTGAACATTTCTTATTGGTCCTGCTCCAGACTGATCAAACCTCCCAGAATATTGATCCAGGATCACCTGGACCACAGCAACCAGAATAACCTATTATCAGTCAGACCATTTGTTAAAATTGCTCAGGTTGATCCACATCACCAGATGAGCCAGTCTCAGATTGACCATGTGTTGACCCTACTCCAGATTGACCTGGGCTACCAGATGACCCAGTCCCAGACTAACCAGAGCCACCACCTCAGACCTGGAAACATGCCCTAGATGATCGTAAGGATAGCCACTGTCTGTAAAGCTCATGACACCCAGCATCAAAAGGCTAGACTGTCCTGAGCAATCATGGCCATAGTGGCCAGGACTGCTTACACTTTTTCTACCCAGCTTCCCAGAGGATACTTGGCTGGTAATGCCACTTGTGTCCAAGGAGCCTAGATTATTCACCTCATTTGGATCAAGTTCACCCACAAAGTCCTGAATGGTCTCAGGAATCTTTACAGGTGAAGTAAGAGACACAGAAGGCAGGAATTCTCCACTGTCATCTCCTGGATGAATCAATTCACCTTTATCATCATTCAGGAGTCCTGTATCCAACTCATCACCAACTCCATTTCTGATGTCTGCTGAGACAAAGACATATAGCTGAGTTCTGGGACTCAAGTGCCCATTGGAGCCAGGAAAATGGGTGTTTGACCCAGGACAGCTGTGGCCAAACCCTGGAGCCAGGTTCTTTGCAAAAGGAAAACCAGGGTTCAGTCTTGCACACGAGCCAAGGAGGCAATGAAAAGTCAGAAACACACTATCTATGGTGGAACAGAGGTGTAAAAAGAGAAGACAAGTAAGCAGTGGTAATCAGACTATCAGATTACAGCACCATGGCCCTACAGAGGGATCAACTGCTTTGGATGCTTACACTTACGCTTACACACACACACACACACGCACACGCACACGCACACGCACACGCACACGCACACGCACACACACGCACACTTTATTTATTTTTACTTCAGTGCTGGAAATGAAGCCAAGGGCATTGTAAAAGCTGGGCAACTATTCTTTTCTACCACTGAACTACATTCCCCCCCACCCAAATTCTAAACCTTAATTTTCAAACTCTAAAGGGCCAGGGGAATTCTGAACTTTGAGATAGATAGGACAGCTCTTCTTCCCTTTTTATGTATGTTTTTTCCTAACTAAACATTTTCCTTTTGGCAGATGAAGTTTCTGTTCCTGACTGCAAAATTACACCTAAGACAAAAATCTGTCACAGGAGTGTGACTTCAAATGAGGACTCTTTAGAGATACGGTGGGCCAGGCTGTCGACCTGGTGGGTAGGAGTTGTTTGGAAAGGGTTGGTCATTACTGGAAGCTGTATATCTGTTCTGTGTGCTCCCCATGCAGCTGCTCAAGTCCTACCTGTGTTCTTATAACAGGCACTTAGGGATTACTTTTGTTATAAGTGTGGATGCTTCATTTGAGCCCACAAGATAGAAACCTGGTTGACTTTGGGTCAGACTTCTGCTTGCTGCCTCCTGGACATGTCATTCATCTGTCCACCTAACTTAGCTCTTTCCCTTGTAAGGTTGAAGATATAGAGATAGGCCATTCTTAAACCTGCAGACATCTTGGATTCCAGGAAGAACAAGCCACAGTAGACAGACCCCCTGCAGTCTACAAGTGGGAGGCAGGGCACACTCGAGAGTAGAAGTGATATCTTGTGAGGACCAGATGAATCTCAAGTGATAACATCAATAATGACTTCAGAACATCCTTCAGAACCAGGATGGAAAACCAAGTAGTTCATACCTTGACCATGAGTCCTCATCATGCAGAACTCTTGCCCTTTGCCCCAGTTCTTACTTTGTTGAACAGTAAATTCCAGAGTTCTAAAGATGAACTGGGGGATACCAGACCCCTTTATTTGTTCTTCTTTGAAATGCATCAGTTAAATCTCCTCTCTCTCTCTCTCCCTCCTTCTCTCTCTCTCTCTCCCTCCTTCTCTCTCTCTCTCTCTCTCTCTCTCTACTTTGCTCACCATTTTCATGTCTTTAATTGGTACATTGTGGCAGGTGGCATTGGTACAAAATTTGGACTGACAGAGCTCAGGCTTTTGCTCTGTAGGGCAAAGTTTCATGAGACTTAGATAATTGGAGTTGACGACTAGAAAGTCCTACCTGGGAAGTGAGTGTAAGAATGGAAGTCTATGTTGAGATAATAATGAGAAGAGAGTGGTTTATATTAAGTGGGTGATCTAGATGCCAAGATATGGTCCAAAAGAGACAAGATGTCCGTGGGAGAGGGTACAGTGCCTCCAAAAGTGTCCAGAGACACTGGCCTTCTTCATTATTCTTGTGGATCAGATACACTGAGATGTCCGTTTGTCTCTTTTGGGATTTCCTTGGATGGAACTTCAAAGAAGGATGTGGTGTTAGTGTAACTTTATATAATTGTGATAGTTTCACAGGTTACCTCTTAATCTAACTATCATTCAAATATTTGAGACGCTATTATATTATTTGTTAAACAAGCTTCACAACACAAAAACTTAGCAGTTGTTACTCTATTCTTAACCCATTAAGCTAATCTGGCTTTCCCCCAGCATAAATCTCAGAGATACTTGCACTTTGTGGCTTTCCTGCTTCTGCCAAATCTCTCTTCTTGTCTGCTGCCTCTGCCTCTAGCTGAATTCCCCACACTTCCTCTCCTTAATTCCTCCTCCCCTGAAGGGCAGGAAGTCCAGCCCTATTCTCTCCTGTGCTCAGTGACTGGCTGTAAGCTGTTTTATTAGCATATCAGGGAACAATTGGGGAGCAGTGTTTACATAATATTGAGACATGAGAGCCTCAGAACAAGGACTGAAAACAGATATGGGGTATACAGAAGTCAGCATTTGAATTACACAATAACCTTACACATACAATGGGGAGGCTCACCTGATTCAAAACTGAAATCTGATAAAACATGACTTGTGGTAAGGAGGCAGCAAAGGAAGAGTAATGTCCACAAGAGTCTCATGTTCATTGCAAGCACCTGTGAAGACAACAGTTGGTGAATAAAGTAACAGTGACCTATGACCCCAGGGATCTTGTACAAAACTCACCGTCACTCTCTATGTGGCTTAGAAAGCCTCAGTTTCCCTACCTGTTAAAGCAGCAGCTTCTTATTTTCTTTACTTGGAAGATCCTGGCACTTGGCATGCTGGGGGTTGGGTGGGGCTCCTTTAGGCAGCTTAAGTAGTTAAAGCTGGGAGGTTGTGGGGTTTTTTTTCCTTCAAGTTTGTTGTGTGACAGTTAATATGGTAAGTCCTTTTAAGACAGAATTGGGGGGAGATATGAAGTATGGGTAAAATGACTTTCCCAAGTTCACACAGCTGGTAAGTGGCAGGGTAAAAGTCCAAAGCCAGGCAGTCTGGTCCTAGGTCCCAACTATGTTTTAACAAGTGAACTAACAGAAGTGCTTGGACACAGAAGCTAACATTACTGAGGACCTATTCTGAACTAGTTCCAATGTTACATTTAGCAGAACTAAATCCTTCTAACAATCCTAAGAAGAAGCAGAAGCAAAATGAGCTGCCAAGGGTCCCTCAGTGGTTAGTGGCAGAGCTAGGACACAGAGGTATTATTATGTGAATTCACTCTTAGCTATTTGCGCCAGAAGGTGAGGGATGCTGGGGTAGACTGAGCATTCCAAAGATGGTTGGATAGTATCCCTCTTCTGTGTGTGTGCTTACAGCATCCCTGATGCTTCTCACACCAAGAGATGGGTGGTATGTTCCCTACCCCTAAATCTAAAGGGGTGGAGGTTGGTGATTGCCCCAAAGAATGGAACCCACATTAATGACATTGTGATTCCATGGCTATGCCACCAAAAGGACATGGTTTCTCTTCTGTCTTTCCTTTTCCCTCTCCCTGCCTGCTTGCCCTTCAAACTCCACATAGTGAGGAAGTTGTAGGCCATGAAATAAAATCATTGGCCATCATGGAATTAAATGTTCAAGTATCTTAAGAGATGGCAAGCCACCCACATGAAAGAAGGGGATCATTAGGGCATGGTTTAATGCAAGGGTGCAAGGGCATAGCCCTTCTGTTGTTGGATGGGGGGTGGGGCCATTCTGCTCTTAAGTTGCTCTTTCCAGAGAAGCAAGGGATTATACGCTAATACAAATTGGAGTTGCCTGTCAAAATGTCATGTCCTTTTGACAAGATTGGTTTGATCACTCCTGTGTCTTCAGCCTCTGAAGTAAAGTTTAACTTAAAGCACTAAGAACAAGGAGAAAGATTGAAGCTTTTGAGTTTGGTATGTTGGCAACATGTTCAAATTTTCAAAATTAGTTAAATATACTTTGTAATTGCACATGTCTTACACACATTTCTCCTGGGACTGCCAGCTTGAGCATTAAGACTAGCCTATAAGGGACATAGTCAAATGAAGGGGGAGGTAGCCTCAGGGAGCTGAAGGTTGTTGGAAGAGAACAGAGTTCACCTACCTGAGGCAGGTCCTGAACCTGTGGCCTTGGTCAGGATGATGGCAAATGGGGGAAATCAAGGACTGTGGACCTCCTCTGACTCAAAATGCCAAAGAAGATGACGTGGAGGCCATCATAAACACTCTATTAGTCTCTCTTACAGACTAGGTGAGGGGGTACATCAGACCAAGACCACAGCAAGGAGGACATAGTGCCATGATGTCCCCTGTAACAGGCACTTAGAAACAACTTTGGCTAATAAGCCTTCATCACTCACTTGGGCCCATGAATTACTTTGGATTTAAGAGGAAAATCTCGGGGAATTGTCCACCTGCCAGCTGAGAGCAGTTATCCATAAAGATAAGGCTATACCCTGGAGCAGAAATTATCTTGTGAGAACCAGCCAGATCACTTCAAGTGGTAGCAGGGGTAAAGATTCCTCCAACCAGATCACCTGTCAGAACCAGAGCTGAAACAATGGTCAACCAGAACACATCTTTGACAGGACTGCTCAATTGTGCCTACCTCTTGCCCCATGACCCAAGTCCTAGTTAGCATTGTTACCTTGACTCAGTCTAAAATCATGTGGGAGGAAAATTCTCAATTGAGTAATTGTCTTTATCAATTAGCCTGTGGACATGTCTATGGGAGAGTTGTCTTGATTATCGACTGATGCAGGAAGCCCAGCCCACTCTGGGTGGCATCATCCCTTGTCATGCGGTCCTGGGCTGTATGGAAGTTGATGAGTGTAACAGCAAGTAATGTTTCTCCATGGGTTCTGCTTTGAGTTCCTGCTTAAATTCCTGCCTGGACTTCCATCAATGATGTATTGTGAGCTGTCAGGGTAAGCCAAGTAAATCCTCTTCTTCCTAAGTTGCTTTTGATCAGTGTTTTTAACACAACAAAAGAAAAAAAGAAACTAGACCACCTCAGTTCTTCCGCTACTTAAATCTGAAGCTGACATCAGTACACCAAAGATGACTTAGAAGTCATTACTCCCCTTTATGTGTTCTAGCTAGTTACCCTGCAATGATTAGCACTCTCTGGCTTCCCACCAGTACTTGTCTTTTTACTTGGTGTACACATGTCCAAGTCTAGCTCCTGTGGCTGCTGGATTCAAAAGTTTTGTCCTATAACTGTGGTAACAAACTTTGGTGAGCCAAGTCGGGAGAAATGATGTCTCTGGGGGTTCCAGCAGCCAGCAAGTTGACCTCCAGTGGGGAGACATTTTAGATGTTCATATCCTTGCTCCTCTGCTCAAACTGTTCTCTCATTTCAGGACTCCAAACCCAGACTGACTGGACCATAGAGCTTCTGCAGTCAGCTTATTATGGCGGCATTTCCTTATCTTTTCACTTCTGCTGTCTGCTTTCTACCATCGTCCACTGGGACAGAGAAAGAGTGCTCAGACTCTAAAGGCCCTGAAGTCAGACCCTTGGTAAATTCTCATGGATCTGCATACCTGAATTCTTGACTTCCCCATTTCCTGATCATTTTTGAAGGGCTGCAGAAATGGCACATCCTTCTCTTGAAGAAGATCCAAGTTCAGTTCCCAGTGCCCACATCAGACCACTCATAACTACCTGCAACTCCAGCTTCAGAGTATGTGACATCCTTTGCTAGCTTTGAAGGGCACAGCACTCACATGTACAAATTTACATGCTGAAATACACCTATTCATATAATTGAAAATAAAAATAAAATCCTTGTTTTTTGAGGCTCCTTTGGGTTCTTTATGAATGAACTTGAATTCTGTCATTTGTCTGACAAGAAGGTGATCTTGCTGGAATAGAAAAGGGGCTGTTTTGGCCCATTCGTGTTCTTTTGAACTAGTTGGGTACCTGTTGTTTTGACAGAGAAGCCTGAATTCTATAACTTGTGTTAGGAACCACCAGGGAAGATGTTTTAGGCACATACAGAAATAAGGGTATTTGTTAGATCTCCATTGTGGTTTGAGTAACTGTAACCAGTTTGGAGGAAACGAAAGGCATTCTAAAGAGACAATCATGTCTCAAAATCTGACTATCAGGGTATTGAAACAATGAACTCCAAAGAAATGATAATTTCCCCCAAAAGACTCATGCTGGGAGAAAAAATGTGCCCCCAGAGAAGAAACTTGTCTCCTGGAAAGAGATTCCACACAGCTCTAACTCGTCAGACCACCTTCAGGGTGAGACTGAAGCCCAGACAATGATGGGACAATGGTAGGCAAGACCACACCTTGGCCAGGACTGCTTTAATAGGCATATCCTTCACCACACCTTCTCCAGGACTGCTTTAATAGGCATATCCTTCACCACACCTTCTCCAGGACTGCTTTAATAGGCATATCCTTCACCACACCTTGGCCAGGACTGCTTTAATAGGCATATCCTTCACTCTCTGTTTAAATTTTGATCTCACTTTACACCCCAAACATGGACTGGGGATATGGGTGATCATTGAATCTCTTTTTCCCTTCTCCCAATATGGTTTTATTGAATAAATCCCCCTTTTCCTGCTTCCCACTATTAATTTGCCTCTTTTAATTGTCCTAGTGAGAGCAGGGGGCCAAACCTGACTTGGGGCACAGGCTGTAATCCCTAAGACTGTTAACATTGCCGCAGACAATACTTAGTCTGTACTACCTTACTGACCATATCCAGAGTTCTACCTGCCTAATCTTTATGAATCTATGCTGATTTATCTAAGAGTGAACGCTAAGTTAATGCAATTGCTTGTGGTCATTCTGTATACTAATCTGTGTCTCTGATAATTGGCTTAATTGGGGACTGAAAATCTGATGGCTGCAGCAATAATCCCCTTAGAGCTCTATCTCTGTGAAGGTCTTCTGGACTCTGAAGGGATCAGTGCTTCTTCCAGCCCACTCTGGGTAATGAGAGGTATTCTAGCTTCATTTCTGTCACTATAAGCAGCATAGAGGAGGAAGAGTTTGTTTGGCTGACTGTTCTAGGTTACAGTCCATTACGGTATGGAAGCCAAGGTGGGAACTTAAGGCACCATGTCCATAGGAAAGAGCAGAGAGTGTAAACACATGGACTGTTGCTTGCAGGCTTGCAGGTTGCTGTTTGTACTCTGCTAGTTTTCTCTGCTCTTATATAGTTTAGGATCCAATGCATGAAATGGTGGTACCTACATTCAGGGTAGGTCTTTCCACCTCAATTAACAGTCCCTATAGTCATGCTCATAGGCCAACCTGATCTAGATTATTCCTTGACTAAGACACCATTCTCAGACGATTCTAGGTGGTGGCAAGTTGACATTGAAAATCAAGCATCACAGTAGATGATTAGGGTCTTGGTGGGTATCAGTGGTGTATAGTGTCATGACATGCTTGAGTCTCATAGAAAATCACATCAGGAGAACAAATCCCATTGCTGGGTTGAAGGAACTCCAACAGTTCAACAGAGGTGCACATGAGGGTTGGTCACTCACACTTCACACACAATTGGAGTTTCCTGAACCATGTGAGAGGGGCTAGCTGACGAATTTGTGGCACCCTGGGGAGGACTTTCTGTTACACAGCAATGATCTAAAACATTTCCCTAGCATTAATTATTGCTTTGGCCACCAAGATGATCATCTAACCCAGGACAATATGGTGGAACTGTTCACCTCCTCCTAGAATCCTTTAAAATAACTAAGTAGCAAACATACAGCTGTTTGATTTTTTGCACATTGTCAATGTATTGCATAATAAAATTGCTATTGTTGTCATGCCTAATTAAAGAATGTATGAAGTAACATAAATATTTTGGTTATGGTTTTGGATCCTCCTCATAACATTAGTACATAAGGACTATTGCCTTGGCATTTTTTGTTCGTTTCCCTCCCCTGCTGATTCTGCCTGTTACTCAAGGTCCTTGGGTTAATCAAGGTCTCACTGCCATGCAAGACTTTCTCTACTAGCTTGGAGCTAAAGAATCAAGAATAAAACTCATCATTTTAAAGCCAAGTTGTTGGTGGTTGCACAGAGGCTTACAGCAGACATCGCCAAGCTTGCCTGTGCAGACAGGTGGCCTTAATATGTCCCATTCCATTATAAATACCACCTGGATTCAGTTCACCTTTGTAGCATATTTGGGACTGTTAATAACTGTGTTTTCATAAATTACTAATGTGTAAGGAAATAGGCTGTAAGATTGCTCTTCTCTGGGTCTTCCCTAAGACTAAGATTATTGAGGTAAATACTAATTAGCAGGGCTGAAGAGAGCCTCAGTGATAAGAGGCTCTGCCAGAGGGCCAAGCTTCCCAGCACCAACATGGTGGCTTCCAACCATCTGTAACTCCAGTTCCAGGGAATCTAAGGCCCTTTGCTGGCCTCCATGGACACTGTATATATGTGGTATATATAAACATGCAGAGGCAAACACTCATACATATAAAATAAAATAAAAAAATTAAATCTAATTAACATATTCAGAAAATATAAAGATTTAAGATGTGTGTTGATGAGAAAACTAAGAAATAAAGTATGTAATAAAAAGTATTTTTCTGAATTGAATTGTTGTAAAAAAAAAGTGTTTTAAAATAAATTTACGTTTTCTTTAAAAAGGTTAAGACTCTATGCACTGGTGCAAACCTGAGTGGAATTGAATTATCTGTGCTGAAGTAACAAGGCGTTCTCAAGAATATTGCTTTGCTCTTAGTAACATTTGAAAACAATTGACTTGAAGGACGAAGGTTCATGCTTTATCAAGGTGATTGCAGTTTATCTGACTTTGTCAACTTTGAACCACTCAGGAAATCACGCCTTAGCAAGCCAAGGGTCACTTATGCATCTGATTATGCTAGTATTTCAAACAACCACCTTATAAGCAGTTACTCCAAATACTTTAATGTAATCAATACCATATATATACATTACTAAAAGTGAATAGGACTGTGTCTAAACTTTGTCCAACTCTTATGCAAAAATCTATGGAATTAAAAGCATGTGACTTAAGTATGCACAAAGTAGCCAACAAATGCTCGAAATAATCAGTATTTATGGCATCAGGACTTTCAATACATGAAATGACAAAGGAAGGAAGGAAGGAAGGAAGGAAGGAAGGAAGGAAGGAAGGAAG
>CAJQZJ010001061.1:214826-310648 GCA_907164525.1 Lophiomys imhausi
AAGGAAGGAAGGAAGGAAGGAAGGAAGGAAGGAAGGAAGGAAGGAAGGAAGGAAGGGGAGAGAGGGAGAAAGGAGACAGAGTCACTCATGGCAGCTCAGTCATCTGTACCACACCATCACGATTTTCATCACCACATCTCATTAACTCAAAGACATTTTTTCCTTATTCCACTCTAGAGCAGGATATTATTTCCTGGATGTGTGTGTAGGAGCATGGCTGCTATGAGACTGATGACATTTCAGTCCCCTCTGAAGGATCCTGCAGATGAAGTAGATGGAGACGATGGCTCTTACAAATTGGACAGATGAATGGAACTAATACAGCTAGTGCCATTGCTAACCACCCGCCTTGGCACTTGCCCCATCAACAGCTCTTGGCTCCTGAACTCAGCCGCCCCCATCCACTGCTGAAGCCTGAACTCAGTTCTGCAGATGACTTTGAGCATCTGACACTTGGGTTGAAGTAGCAAGAAGCAGCCCTATTCCCACTGGCCCCAATGAACAGCAACAGTGATAAGAAGGATGCTATTTAAGTGCCAGGCCCTGAGTTGGCCCTAGAATCACATCAGGTTTTGTCCCTCCTAGCCAGAAGAGCATTATCTTCAGGTCAACAGAGCTACTCTGTTTTTGTTTTCACTTACAGAATCATGATTTGGACTGTCAGAGAAAGAAATTTAGTCCCAATGATATTAGGGGCCACAATTTCATGGAGATATATATATGTCTGTGCCCTGGAAATGCCTGCATAGAATAAGTGAGCTAGCACAGGAGTCCTGAGCTAACCTGATTTTGTCTCCCTCTAGTATGGCGCCAGCCATTTTGATAGGCATGATATCAAAAGGTGAAGGTTCCCATCTTGAGGCCCCAGGGTGGCCTAGAGTGTCAGTGACAAGTCAGGATGGACCCCAGTACTCAAGTCCCTCATCACCTAGAGAATCTCCTTGCTTTAGGAGTGGAGACACAGGGACATTACCTGGGTTACAGCTCTGGCCACTTAGTACTCGTGGGTCTCTTGCACCTGTCTCCAAAGTGGCAGCAGAGAGAAGAAGGGAGCTTAAGTAGCAGGTGGACCAGTCCAAGGGATTGGTCAGGAACAGGGGGCTGGGCCAATGTACCAGAGACCTGAGCAGGCTGTTGGAAGATGGGCCACTTCTGCTAATACAGAACAGAGGTGAGGCAGGCAGGGCTGTGCTCTGGGGATCTGAGGAGAATGAGACCATAAGTCATGCATGTCAGTGACTTGAGCAAGCATGTGACTTCCTGAAATTACAGAAATCTATGCTTGCTTGAGTGCATCTATGAGCCCATAGGTGGGTCAATGCCTGTGTGTCTGTGTGTGTCATTAAGGATAGTGATCGGGTGTTTCTGCTCTGTTTGAACATCTGCAAAGCATCAGAAAGAATTTTCAGTTTGGTCTGACTCCCCAGAGCACCATAACCATCCAGGCAATTGGTCTCAATTCATAACATGAGCAAGCCTCTATGCTGGAAAAGAGTTTCTGGCATGGAGAAAACTGTCTCTCTCCTGTGAGGACCCTGCTGTTCCTTGGAGACATTTTCAAATTACCTCAGAATTCTGCTCACACATTCCTGAGAGGACACACAAACTCTTGAAAAATCTTGAATTGATTTGTCTTTCACCTTTTGAGCATGTTGGGGACAAAACTGAGGGTGTCAGATGGACATGCCTTTGCTTCTGTGAGAAAGTGGAGGCCATGGCAGCTCCTGCTAGTCCATTGGATCTCCAGGGACCTAGGAACGTTCCTGTTGTGGGATATTCAAGAGAGAAGACGGCTCAGACATGGGTTTAAGCCAATAGAAAGTCTTTACTAGCTGGGCAACAACTACACTGGATGTTGGGGATCCCAGAGTACCTGAGTCTTTCTTAGGGTAAAAATTTAAGCACAATAGCCATGTCCTGGGATGACATATTCATTTAATGAGAACAGTTAGCCAGAATCAGAACTGCAGAAGTCAAAAAACAAGGTTGGTGCATTCAGAGACTTTCCCGGAACCATAGGCTTTGAAGGGTCAGGTCCAGAGGCCAGAAAGCAAGGGTACTTCAGAGACTCTCCCGGAACCATAGGCTTTGAAGGATCAGGTCTTTGTTTTAGTTTTGGCTGGTGGTGCTGTCTACATGCTGAGTGTCACAGCCTGAATGTAACTTCCATCATGGGGTCAGTTGTGCTAAGGTCTCAGGGTCTGCTGAGCTCTGGGCCCTGTTAGAGTCCTAGGGCATGTTGTATTCCTGAAGGAATGCTGGATCTGGCTCAATTCCAGGACCTTTCTCGAAATGTTGATTATTGCACTCAGTTCTCCAGCAAGGGCACTGACAGGGTTTGGTGTATCCAGGCTGAATCTGAAGGTCACCCTGTGCCTTTCATGGTAGATCCTGCTCCGTCACAGGTCAGCTGCAAGAGCCTGACTGTGTCTCTCCCTGCTAGGAGGTCTCAAATTCCCTTCCACACTGTCCTTAGTGCCCACCTCACTGGACAGAGATGGTGAGGTGTGCACTGTAAGATGGCATTGTGGGAGGTGGCATGAAGATGGACCCTCCTGTCACCTTTCACTTTACCTCAGCATGGCTCTCCCTGCGCCTGTCCTGGGGGTGAGAGAAACGTCAGAGCAGGAGGAGGCGCAGCCCAGATAGCTACAGTTCATGAGCATGGTCACATAGTGAGGGTCCTAGCCACAGATGGACCCTCCCAATCAGACCTATTTGTCCCTTCCAGACACCCTAGCCCCAGTACTTCAGATTGCTGGGGGCACTGGAACCAATCACAAGGTATCCCATGCCATGGGGTGTATGACCAGGCATAGCTGGCTGGGCAGGTCTGGCAGGCCTCTGGGTGTCTGGAGGAAAAACATTTCCACCAGAGCAAGTGGCACCAGGCCTGAGGTGGCACTGGGACGTCCTGAGTCTTGCTTAATCAGGGCTGAGGATGGCTGAGGAGGGAGGCCCTGCTGTGTGAGGCCTCCTGAGAGGAGGGAGGCCCTGCTGTGTGAGGCCTCCTGAAAGGAGGGAGGCCCTGCTGTGTGAGGCCTCCTGAGAGGCATAATTTGGAGCACTGCCTGTACTTTGTGGCTACAGCAGCTTCTACCTGAGTTGCCACCATAACTTCATCAAGAAGAGTGTGTACATGCATATGCACACACACACACACACACACACACACACACACACACACACGGTGGGTGGTATTGGGATATACACAGAGGGAAAAGATGGCCATCAGCAATCCAAGGAGAGTAGACTTGGGGTGAGTCAACCCAATCACTTCTTGAGCTCAGACTTCTGCTTCCAGAAGAGGAGGAAAATACATTTCTATTGTGTAGCCTCCAGACCGTGACACTTGCTTATGGCAACCCTGCCTGGCAGACCAGTTCCCCTTGGGACCAACATCTAAGCAAAGATCAGAACATTACCAACCTCTCTGACCCCAATCCCTGCAGGGCCTGCCTCCTCAGCCATCCTCAGCCCTGATTAAGCAAGACTCAGGACGTCCCAGTGCCACCTCAGGCCTGGTGCCACCTGCTCTGGTGGAAATGTTTTTCCTCCTCTTGCACAATAAGTAGTGAGATAGTCCCATGGACACCCAGAGGCCTGCCAGCCCTGCCCAAAGTTCCTGATGCTTACCTGTTTGAGCTGTTATCTCAAATGTTGCAGTGTGAGTGGTGAGTAGTCACAAGCTTTAATATTTTTGGAAGACTGTAGACAATGATATCTCAGGTCCACAACTTCTGTCTGTTTACATTTCCAAATGTGTCCAATAGAGCATGGAGACCCCAACAGCTCCATCGTCATCAGCATCCATTTGAAAACATGTGGGCAGGTCCTGTGAAGTCAGAAAGGCTGTGGCTCTCCTGTCTCCCTGGAGTTGCTTGCCTTTATAGCTCCCTACAGACTTCCAGTCCTAGTAATGTACATTTGTCCCCAAAATTTGTTGCTGGGCAAGCTCACTCCTTATTCCTCCTTTTCTCATTCTTCAGTTCAATCCATTACAGTTTGTTTAGTAAGCCAGGCATGGTGATGGGAACATGGATGAACAAAACTGATTTAAAAGCTCCTATCCTCATAAATCCAGCATTCTGGCTTAATTATAAAAAATGAATATAAGCCACACTTCCTGGTGCTAAGTGGAGAAAAGATAACACAGAGTCTTGAAAGGGTTGGGGGAAGGAGAAATGTTTGCGATACCGAAATCAGAGAAGCCAACACTTAGAAAGTGACTGACGACATCAGGAGACAAAAGACCAATATAAATCTATATAGAGGAAGGATAAGCAATTCAGACATGTGCAAAGGTCCTGGGGTGAAAAAGGCACCTTCTGTGTTAGAGGAATGTAGAGTGAGGAAACAACAAAGTGTGTATAAAACAACATACCAAAAAAGAACAAAGGATCTCAATCAGACAGGCAAAGACTCTCCTGTATCAAAAATATATATCTTGTGGGTAAGGTATGAGAGAGAGAAAATTACATATACAATATACATGCATGTACATATACACATGCACACACACACACACACACACACACACACACACACACACACACGCTACATAGGAATTCCCTAGGAAGGAAAGAATGAAAAAAAGAAGGGACAAGGAGGAAATGGAGAGAAATGAGGAATTGCATACCTTGATTAATCTTTCTTAATCTTCTTTTTCTTTAAGATATTCAGTATCTAAAAAGTCTTTGGGACAGTGAGATGGCTCCGTGGGTAAGGACACTTGCCAACAAACCTGGCTATATGAGTTCAATCTCCAGAACTCACACATTGGAAGAAGAGAAGCAGTTCTGTACGTTGTCCTCTGACCCCAACATGAGTGCCGTGGCACACTTCTGTACACACATAACCCTCCACCCACACAAAAGAAAATATGAAACTAAATTTTAAGTTGTTTAGGAATTAAAAGGATGTTCTAGGTCTAAGAAGATGTTTTTGAGTTGGTAATGCAAGTTAGAATGGAAACTGGGTTAGGTGTACAACTTTAAATTCATTGAGATGGATAGACAACAGAATATTAATATCAGTTGCCAAATACGTATGGAGTGGACATTTGGATTGTATATATACCCTATAATTTTCATAATTGTAGCCTAATTGCTCTTCTTGTTTTGTATTTTATTTACTGTTATAATAAAAAGAGCCTGTTATTGGTCTAAAAGGGAGAGCTGTTGGGGAGAAAAAGGATACACCTTAAATTAAACAACGACAACAACAAAGCAGACAGGAGGGTGAGGAGGGAAGAAGGTAAGAGGAGGAGACTGGGAACAGGAGGAGGGAGGGGACTTTGACTGAGATGTAACTTGAAGAAATAAATAAATGTTTTAAAAAATGCCACAATTGCTCAAATTATTGTTGCTTTCATTACAGGCACATATAATTTATCAGTACAATTTTAATAATAATTAATCACAAAGGAATCTGAGGGAGCTCTCTCTCTCCCTATTCATTCCTTTACCTATGAGTTAATTTACTAACTGGCAGACAGAGCAGGGCCCCAGCACCCATCAGAGGCCCAACTGCCCTTGTTAGTGATATAAAGGTTCTCAAAACTGTCTTTCTGTTCAGAATGTTGCCAAGTGGGAACTGCAGGAGTTTCTCTGAACAGAGTTACTCAAAACTCTGGGCCGTTCCAAAATCTTCAGGAAGCACATGATTGACTCTTCTCAGAATCCATTTCTCAAACACAGATCAACAGCAGGCCATAATCACAATGCTCCTCTTTGTTTGAAAACAAACTGGAGGGCCCTTGGCTGACCTTCTTAACCACAGACGGTCACTCACAGTCCTTCGTTCAGAGTCTAAATGCCACTGTTCCCAGCCATACACTTTCATAGAGATAAGAGACAGTCTACTATCCATGAAGAGGGAGAAGGAATCTTTGTGGGATGGAATATGGGAGAGGAGAAGAAACCAGACTTGAAAGCAGAGCTCTTGGGAAAGAACAATGGGATGTTCAGACTCTGGAAATGGTTTCCCTTAATTCATTCCGTGAGGAGCTGCAGAAAGTGCCCTGTGTCCTGACTTCACTTCTGTCACATTCAATATAACATCCTAACCAAAAGCAACCTAGGGAAGGAAAGGGTTTATTTGGCTTACAATTCCAGGTTTCAGTCCATCATTGGGGGAAGTCAAAGCAGGAACTTAAGCAATTAGTCAAGTCACAACTACAGTCAAGAGCACAGCAAAATGAATGCACCCATATTGCCTGCTTGCTTGTGAGCTAGCTATTTTTTTATCCTATATAGTTCAGGACCCTCTGCTTAGGGAATGGTGACACTCATCATGGGCTGGGTCTTCCTATATAAGTTAAAACCAATAAAATCCCCCAAAGACATGCCCACGGGCCAACCTGATAAAGGAAAATACTCAATAAATAAAGGCAGGCTCACTTATCAGGAGACTCTAAGTTGTAGCAAGTTGGCATTAAAAACCAACCATCATGCTGCCCGAACCCCCATGGACTTCATGGTATAACGTGGAAGAAGTTTTGGTGGGTACTGACTGATCCACCTAATATCAGTGTCAACTGATTTGACTAAGCTTCAGTTCCTCAAAATGGGGACAAGAGTAAGGAAATACACTTTCATACATGTGCATACAAACACACACACACACACACACACACACACACACACGTTCATGTATACATTCATGCACACATTCATGCAAAATAATATGGAAAGGATAAAAATCGTCATAAGTGGTGGTACACACCTGTAATCCTAGCACAGTGGACACTGAGCCAGGATGATCAAGGTCAGCCTGGGTTACTTAGTGAGATCCTATCCAAAATAAATTTAAGAAAAGGAACTAAGGTCTTGATCAACACGGTGAATTTTAACTCTTACATGCTACCCTGACAGCACCTCATCTTCTGCTAAGGAAGTATCATCACCACGCTTGCTGTGGCAGTCCTCATTTACTAGGGACCAGGAGGGCCTCCAGGGACAGATTCTCCAAACCCCACACCACAAACATCACTGTTATCATCTTGCTTTCCATGGGTATGAGGAGGTTTGGTTTGGGAACCACTGATGTGGCCAGAGCTGCTGGTTCCCAGCTTCACCCACCTATGAGGGCCCCCGTCCAAGCTCCAGATCGCTGTACCTGTGTTTCATCCCTACTGTGTAGTGCCTTATGGTGGAACCAGGTACTTGGAAGTTAGGCCAATTGCTTCAAATCTCAGCTTTTTTCCTGGTACTCAGGGGCCAGAACAGGGGTGGGGGAATCAAGTCGCCTCCTGTGCCATGATTTACTCCCTGTAAAATGGAGGAGATGGCTGCACCTGTTGAGGCAACTGAGTTGTATGTCAGAGGTCAGTATAAGTAAAACATGCCCCTTGCTGCTCTGAACATACAAGTCTGCCTCTTAGATCAGGAGGGCTTAACTGTGATCCAGCACCAACTTTCCTATCAGGTAGCCATGAAAACCTTTTGCTTTCTCATGCGTCAGTCTCCCCTTTATGAGATGGGGCTCTTCATCTCTCTCTGGGGTTGTCAAATGACAGCATGCTTTGTAGCAGTTTCCCAGCCTAAGGGTGCCCCCCAAGCAGTGAAAGTGAACTTTCAGGGACAATGGAGAGACACCTGAACCCCTCCTCCACATGAACTTCAGGAATTATTGTTCAGTCAGGACTAGCGAGGAGAGGTCTATGACCCAGGGAAGGGAGAATCATTCAGGGACTGGACACAATCCATGAAAAGGATGAGAACCAAGATACTAACAATAAGTAGCTGGAGTGGTTCCCTCAGAAGAAATCAGTGACAGAGGATGATGGCAAGTTGGGGAGGCTCTTAGGGCTGGGGGTGTACAGACTGAATAGCAGGAAGGAAATACAGAAATCCCAGGGGGCAGGAAGATAGCAAGGCTAGCAGGAACAGCAGAATGGGGCACCAGAATTTATGTGGGGCAGGGAGAGTGGCAGCTTTTCACTGGCCAAGAAAAATCCTTTGCTTCAACTGTAGACAGAATGCTGTCCAAAAAGGACAAAACTTGGAAGCAGGTAAGTTGACAGCCTAGCTCTGCCAAGACAGGGTGGGCAAGTCCTTCATAATTCCTGCTTTACAATTAATTTCTGTCAGAGATACTGGGCCTAAAGGCTGAAGATAGATGCTCTACTGTATGGAGAGAAATTGGGGACTGAGAGAAAGCAGCCAGTTGTCTGTCAGTTCTTAGTTTTAGAACCTGCTTGCTCTCTACTTTCTGTTTATTCAAATATATTTATTCATCTCAGGTCTCTGATGTAATTGAAGACTAGTCTCACAGTTAAGTTTTGAGTTGTTTGGGAATTAAGATGTTTTTAAGTTGGCAATGCAAGTTAGGATGGAAACTGAGTTAGGTATAGAACTTTAAACTCATTGAGAGAGATAGACAATAGATTATTATTAGTTCCCAAATACATATGGACTGGACATTGGAAATGTATATTACCTTATAATTTTCATAATTGTTGCCTACTTGTTCTTATAGTTTTGTATTGTATTTGTTGTTGTAAGGAAAAAAGACTTTTATTGGACTAAATGGGGGAGAAGTTCAGGGGGAAAAGGTACACCTTAAATAAAAGAAAACTCTCATTTTAAAAAGTAAACAATTTATGAAAATATGTTTATTTTATCTTTAACCATTAAAATATATACCCATAAAGAAAAAATCTAGTAAAAACATTTTACATCTATTAGACATTTTTATAAAACATGATAATGCTTTGAATATATCATTAAGAGAGCATTTTAGAAAGACAATAAGTTAAATAAAATAAATTACTGAAAGAATTTGTTGATGTAAAACATCTTTGAGACATGAGAAAAGAGCTCAACCAGGGCCTTGGGATGAAAGGGAAAGGAAGTCCCAGAAATCTGTGCTTAGACTCTCTCAGGCTGGAGGTGCAGACTTCAAAGGTGGGTGCCCCTGAAGCAGAGGGGCCCCTGCAGTGTGAGTGGTGGGAACAGTCTCCAGACCTAGGGAGTGCTGGCATTCTGCCCCCTCTCACTCTTCAGTGGATCTCTCTTCACCCCTCTCCAAACAATGCATTTGTGATCTGTCGTCCCCCCCCCCAGCAGGGTATTAGGAGAGATCACCACGTCCAGACCAAGCCACACTGAAACACACACAGACACTGTTACCCCTACCAATGAAGCCAACGCCAAGTCAGCACAACTACCCGTCACCATCTGGAGGTCCTCAGCCTGGCCTTCAGTTCAATGATGGTGTCTCTCCTACCCACCACTGCTGCTGACTAACCCTGCTACATCCCCAAAGACACCCTTTGCACCACCAGCTGTTCAACTTGGAGGTGTGACTGTTAAATTGTCAAAATCTCCCTACACCCCTACATTAGTCACTTCTTCATTGCTATGGTAAAATGTCCTGACTAAAGCAACTTAAGGAAGGGAGGGTTTATTTGGGCCACACTTTCAGAGTTAGACAATCATGATGGAAGCAGTTGGTCACGTTGTGTCGGCAATCAGAAGCAGAGAGGGATGGACACTCATGCTCATCCCTGTTCTCCTTTTTGTTCAGTCCAAGACCCTCCACACATGGAATGACGTCACCCTAATAAAGTGGATCTTCCCATGTAGATTGACCTAATCTAGATTATTCCTCACAGCATGCCCAGAGATTGGTGATTCTAGCTAATTCTAGACAACATTAGCTAGTATAGCCCCCCCCTCCCCCAGTTCTACCCCTGTGTCAGACTGCAGTGTGCTGTCCCTTGTAGATGGCTGACATTGTGAGTCACACAGAGGCAGGCAAGGCTAGGAGATGATTTCGTTTGGAATCCCCATTTGGTTTGGAATTATACACGTCCTCTTGTAATAATGCACTTGGAAGCCTAGATTCTTCATCTGCACACTTAGCCTCTCCAAACAATCCACCTAGCAGCCTCAGACTCTCCTTGGGCCCCTGCTTCCATTGGTGAGCCAGTGAGATTTGTATTGAGTACTAGCAAGAGTATGGGTGAGGGGTTACTTACAAGGAGCGGGAATGACTCAGAAGCAACTACCTCACCAATATATCTACCCCAATACCTGAGGTGACTCACAAAAGCTACATGCCCAGAGCTTTCTGCACAGCCTGTAGGCCCCGTGGCAGTCAGATTAGTCTCTTCTTCCTGTATCTCCCCTGCTCAAGAGTCTCCTCCCTCAGCAATTGTTTACTCCTACATACAGCTGTGGAGGGGTCTTGAAAATCTCCCAGGTTTTGGCTTTCTCAAATGTGATCTTTTACTGACCCTGGGAGTCCCGTGAGCCTCTCCCATTCACCTAGAGGTAATGTCTCCATTGAAAGGAAACGGCCACGCATCATCAGGGTGCCCTTCTAAAAGAAGATCACATAGCAAAGAGTTTTTTTTTTTCAGGTTCCTCTGGCAAACACAGGTAATTGCAGCTGTGGTGAAAGTCGACCTGGGTACCTCTTGAGCAACTGTTCACCAAGCAGACCTTGACGCCATCCACATCATGCTGGTTGTGAAGCATGCAGAATGGAAGAGTCAAGAAAACATGGAAGCTTGTGCCAACATTCCAGAGAAAAGATTATGAGGCCAGAGAATACATGTCAGGGTCAAACTTCCTCCAAGAGAGACTAAAGTGAGAAAATTAATCTTAAAGGGTAATTGAGTCCACAGGACAATGAAGTACAAGGAATGAAGAACACTGCTAAAGAAAGCTAAGGCATTGCAGGGAGCAGAACCAAGAGAGAGGCCATGTTTGCCATAGGCAGCGGGGCTGTAGAGGCTGGGCTCGCTAAGACCTTTGGAGCTCAGATGATGCCAGCAAGTGCTCCAAATGCTGGACATGGAGCTTTGGGGTTTAATGCTTGTTCCTACTAGGTTCGAGTCTTGTTAGAGTTTAGTCATTTTGTGTTGTACTCTATTCTTCCCTTTTGGAATGGGAATGTTCTTTGCATTGTAGATTAGAATTGTGTGATTTTGTTTTAACAGAAGTTCATAACTAAGAGTTTGTCTAAAGCACTCTGGGCTTTTCATGTATATTTGAAACCTTATCAGGTCTCCGGACTCTTGAAGTTTGGACCTAATGCTTTTTTCTCTATGAGATGGCCATGAGCCTCCAGGAGCCAAGAGAAGACTGCTATAGTTTGAATCTGAAATGTCACTCCACATGCTTATGTGATCTCCAGCCAGTGGTACTATTTGGGGATGCTGTAGGGCATTTAAAAGGTGAGCTTTAGGGATTCCTCCTTTGTGAATTCTCTGTTTAGCTCTGTTCCCCATTTTATGATTGGATTATTTGGTTTCTTGGCATTTAATTTCTTGAGTTCTTTGTAAATTTTGGATATTAGCCCTCTGTCAGATGTGGGGTTGGTGAAGACTTTTTTCCCAAACTGTAGGCTGCCGTTTTGTTCAAATGACAGTGTCTTTTGCCTTACATAAGCTTTTCAGTTTCATGAGGTCCATTTATTGATTGTTGGTCTTAGATTCTGAGCTGTTGGTGTTCTGTTCAGGAAGTTGTCACCTGTGGCGATGAGTTCGAGGCTTTTCCCCACTTTCTCTTCTAGTAGATTTATTGTGTCTGGTCTTATGTTAAGGTCTTTGATCCACTTGGACTTAAGTTTTGTACAAGGTGATAAGTATGGGTCTAATTTCATTCTTTTAGATGTGGACATCCAGTTGGAATAGCACCATTTGTTGAAGATGCTGTCCTTTTTCCATTGTACAATTTTGGCTTCTTTGTCAAAAATTAAGTGACCATAGGTGTGTGGGTTCATTTCTGGATCTTCAATTTGATTCCATTGATCCACTGGTCTGTTTCTATACCAGTACCATGCTGTTTTTATTACTATTGCTCTGTAGTACAGCTTGAAATCTTGGATTTCATGGGAACATGA
This sequence comes from Lophiomys imhausi, assembly GCA_907164525.1. Classification (NCBI taxonomy): domain Eukaryota; kingdom Metazoa; phylum Chordata; class Mammalia; order Rodentia; family Muridae; genus Lophiomys; species Lophiomys imhausi. The sequence goes on from CAJQZJ010001061.1 coordinate 226,683, forward strand.
ACATAGACTTTTTTTCCTGTCAATGACACACTTTGCCCTAGTGGTGCTGCCTTGTAGGCCCCCAATGTATGAGGAGGCTCTTGGCCCTCATATGACTGCTGAACTGGAGCGGGGGACTGTTATGTAGGGACACTGCACTCCAGAGGAGTGGGATGGAAGTGATAGGGAGTAGAGGGTGGAAGGGCAGGAATGGGTGGGGTGGAAAGAGGGCACTGTGATGGAGATGTAACCTGAAGTAATAAATATTTTTTTAAAAGGTGAGCTTTAGCTGGAAACAGGGCCCTGGGGGTCCAGGGCCCTTCTAGCCAAGGTCTGGTCTAGCTTCTGCTTCCTGTTCTGTTGAGATCTGCACGTCATGACACAGGGCTCCCACCAGCAAGGACTCCGGTCACTAAGCCTTCCTGCCATGATGAACTGAAACTAAGCCAAACGCCTCCTCCCTTAGGGTTTTTCTGTCAGGCATTTTGTTGCAAGGATGCCAGATGCAACTAATACAGTTCAGCTCTTCTAATAGGATTCATTCACCAGATCCAGGGCTGGAAATGTGGTACAGCAGTTAAGCCAGAGGACCCGATTTGAATTCCCTGCACCCCACACGGCAGCTGACAGCCTTCCAGAACTCCAGTTGCAGGGAATCCAACGCCCTCTTCTGGCCTCCATGGGTACTGCACAACCATGCTCAGGATGCATGCTTGCCAAACACCCACACACATAAAATAAAGAAACCTTTTAAAAGGATTTGTCAACTCTGTTTCTAACCACAGTGAATAGAGATTGAGTACCTACTGTGTGCCAGCCTAAGTGCTAACCATCCCAGGGGAAAAAAATAAACTTATTTAATATCCTCACATCCCTCTTTCACATGAGAAAATTGAGTTTCAGGAAGGCTAAGTACCTTCCTAAGTGTCAGAGGTGGGATTGGAGTTTAAACTCTGTTTAATATTTTTATAAATTCTTATTAATTCTTTCAATGTAATTATTTTTCATACATCTAAACAATGCATTTTTAACTGGACACCTTTTAAATTTTTTAAGTTTTTTTTTTCATTCTTTTATGTGTATGGGTGTTTTGCCTGCACGTACAAATGCACCTTGTATGTCTACAAAGGTCAGAAGAGGTATCAAATCTCCTGGGCCTGAAATTACAGACAGTTGTGAGTTGCTGCATGGGTACTGGGAATTGAAACTGAATCCTCTGGAAGGCAGTCAGTCAGTGCTCTTAACTGCAAAGCTATCTCTCCAGCCCCTATTTTTAATAAGTAAATTAAAAAACAGTGTGTGTGTGTGTGTATGTGTTGTGTGTATGTGTGTTATGTGTGTGTTATGTGTATATGTGTGTTGTGTTGTGTATGTGTTGTGTGTGTATGTGTGTGAGTGTGTGTGTGTTGTGTATATGAGTGTATGTGTGTTGTGTGTGTCTAAGTGTGTGTGTATGTGTGTTGTGTGTGTATGTGTGGTGTGTGTGTGTGTGTGTGTGTATGTGTGTGTGTGTGTGTTAGCTTCGGAAAAGCTTTGTATCTGCCCAGCTGTCTGCTGTCTGTATGGTAAATCATAGCTGAAAAACAAGAGGAGGGGAAGGGGGAAAAGAAACCAAAAGCAACAAGGGACAGGGGTCCCTGGTCATCATGGCACCAGGAGTAGGCCATGACAATCTTTTAGTACTGTGGTGTCTGACAACTTTGAGTTTGTTGCTCCCGGGTCCAGGCCTTCTCTGTGCATCGAGTAGTGGTGGGGAAACTGAGACAAGAGGGATACACCAAGGCCATTGAAGAAAGAAGGCACTAAAGCTGAAGCCAAGTCTCCATCCCCATCCTGCCCTCACCCGCCACCCGCTCCTCTGCAGGTCCTTGCGTATCGTCCTCCTGTCAGATGTAACTCCACTGCCAGTGTCCAAGAAACAGTCAAGGAGGGAAGGAAACCCTAGGCACCAGGAGGATCTTTCATGGAGACACCCCAACTGCAGGGGAAAGTGAAATGTTTTATTGAAAGCACAAGATCTCATTTACTGAAGCCCATGCTGTCCTGAGCATGGCATTGTTGGCCAATGGGCAGTGGCTGGATCCTTTCCCAAGGTGAGGGCAGGAGAAGAGGAGGGAGAGAGGGTTGGGAGGGGACCTCTGGTGAAGGCTGAAGGGACTTGGGACTAGAATGGTGTCCAGGCCAATCCTCTCTGGAGCTGGTTCTGAATTCTCCTCCCAGCATCTGCCTGTCCCACTCATGTGCTCAGCACCAGAAGGTCCTTCGGGGAAGAACAGAGAACAGGTGAGCAGGCGGGTAATGCCGACTGCAGCCTTGGCCACTTGCTTGCTATCTAATGGGATGAACAGGGTTGGGTGGCCTGTGGACCACCTGTCTGGACCATTATCTTGCACTGTACAGAGGACTTTGGGCAAGGTGACGGACACGTCTCTTTTAGTCCCTCATCTCCCTTTTCAACCAAATCAGCCTTCCCAAATCCAGGACACATACTGAAGGGTGTTCTACAACAAAATAAATAGTACATACATCGTTACGCAGAATAGAATGCCCATTGTGAGTCTGTCTTAGCACAGATGGCTGAGTAAACTTAATGAGAGGTGAAAGACAGCTTTTTCTTACATAAGAATTCTGATTAATAAGCATAAAAGGAATTACATGTGCAGAAAATAGCAGCAGGCAGACACATGGAGATAACCATTGCTGGCGGGAACCACAGTGAGTGGTGGGGTGAGGTGGGAAGCAGGACACGTGGGCCTCTGTGAGTTCCCACACAAGGATGTGTGAGTGTCAGAGGGACAGCCGGTGGCTTCACAGTGTGTAAGCCTGGCAGGAACCTATACTGACAACCAGGCAGACAGTCCATGAGAAACCAAGTGGATACACTGTGTCCTGGCAGTGAGAGTGGAACGACAACCCCGGCCCCACCACGAGGCAACATCAGCTCTGTCTAAGCTGCAGCCCTCCCCACAAACAGAAAATATCATGGTCATGAAGCCAAAGAAACAGTGAGCTCCTTGAGGAGGCAGGACTCAAAGGAGACAGGGCAACACAATGCAATATGGGACATCCCAGAGCAGACCCTGAGCGGGACAGAGGACACGTGGGGTGGGTGGCCAATGGAGCCATGCACTGGTGCTCACTGTTTGGGTTTGGTCAGTAGGCTCCAGTTCTATACGATGCTGAAGGGAAACTAGGAAAATGGCATTCTCGAATGATCTGGCCTTACTTTTTTTTTTAACTTTTTCTATAAGTTTAAAACGGTGTCAAAATGACAAGATAAAATAAAAGGCTAGATTCATGAAAAAAAGAAAGAAAGAAAGAAAGAAATGATGAGAAAAAAACATTACTAGGGTCTGCAAGACCCAGAACTGACCTTATCTTCAAATTTCCCCAACATGTGTTTACACTTCCTTACAGTACTGTGCTGTTTCCTTATCACTCTGAATAAATTATATAGCTTAGAGATCAACACAATTCCCTTACTGGGATGTGAAGGAGAAATTAGCAGAAGTCATTTATATAAAGTAGTAAGTATTTTGACATGAAAATAGTCATGAGTCATTGTTCAGGAAGGAAAACTTCATTCCTACCCTGTTTCAAAACCCTGGGGTGGGAGTAGGTGCAGCCCCAGGAGGGGTAGTTTTTAGAGTCACTGCATGTTATTTCCCTGCAAACTCCAGCAGAGTGACTTTGGGTAAGTGGTCTGCCATGCTGACACTCAGTCCTTCTCCTGGGGTGTGACGTGTCCACCATTACAGTGCCACCATTGTAATGGGTCCAAACATCAGCTGGAAATTGTGCTGGGCCCAGGGCTTTGGCTGTGACTGAACTCAGGACAGGGTACATGGGGCACATCCTCAGCAAACAGTGACAATATGGCAGGGACTGTTCCGGTGTCCCAGCCCATACATCTATTTTCGGGTCATGAGATTCCTCCCTCAAAACATCACAAGACAGAAACTGCTCCCGTGGTCTGATGAGGTTCGAATAATGTCAGTCCTGTAGATGCCCAAAGGATGGGGACAGGGAAGGCACCCCTGGGGATGGCTCCAGACCTGCACTGTCCATCCGAGGTCACCATCACCTCCCTGAGCTACTCTCTAGATGTGGGGGGAGTACTGCTCCCCAGGACGAGACCTGATCAATGTGAGTGAGTGTGCTTTGTACACACACGGAACGGTGTAAATACACCCAGCATTCTGTAAGTGAAATTCACCATGTGGAAGAAATTTTCATTTGGTCCATTCTGGGAGTGTGTTCTGAGGAGGTAAGTTCTGGGTTTGGGACCTCAAGATATTCTCCCTGCAGCATTATAAAGGTGGCATTGGTGATGGCAGACAGTTCCAGAAGCCTACTGCATTGCAAGGGTTGTGCAAACCCCTTCCACTTGGATTCTCGTTTTATTCTAAAAGTACCCTGATGGCTAATGATTATGACTGGGAAAGTGAGACTCAGAAAAGTTACATAACCTGCCCACAGGTCTATAGTCTTTAAACCCAGTGCCCTCCCGATCAGAACCATGATTGAGGTGGGAATTCTAGAAAGATCAGAATGAACACCACCAGCAAGGGTCTGATGGGGTGACTTCTGACTTGAAAGTCCACCTGAGTGATACCTGGGCTGAATCTTGCCTGCGCTTCTCACATGTGTTTATAATGGAATTAAAACCCTGAATTTGAACTTCAAGATGCCTACTATCAGTGCAATTAATTAGTCAGTTATTTCAGGAGTGTGGAACTCTGCTGGACCGGGGAGCCAGGTTGCAGCGAGGATTGAACTTGCTTCCAGGCCCCTGTCGTGTGTAGCACAAAAGTAGATGTTCACTGAACTATGCCACACTTAAACTTGGCACACTTGGTACTGCTTAGAGCCTCAGCTTTCCTAGATGGAAAATGGAACCTGCAAGCCCAAGAGTTTTCAGCTTTGTACCTTGTTCCCTCAGTCCTGGTCCTGTGTTTTGAAGGGGAACAACTTGAGTCTCTCTCTCTCTCTCTCTCTCTCTCTCTCTCTCTCTCTCTCTCTCTCACACACACACACACACACACACACACACACACTTTCTGTCACAGTGGGCAGAATTGATGGCAAGAGCTGAATGGGGAACCGGCCTTTATCTCTCCTTACCTCCAACAGGTCAATGTTGGCGTTGCTGAAGTCAATATTGAGGATTTTGGGCAGTGGAACTCCAGAACCCAGTATAGCTGTAAGCCAATGGGGGTAGTCAGGTCAGGTGTGGTCCATGTGGCCAAGAGGGGACAGTCTGGCCAAAAGCAACCACCATTTACAAGACTACAATTGTCTTTTCACTTCTCAGCCTTAGTCTTGCGGTTCCTGCCAAGACGCCTAGGCTGGTCTCAGACTTGCTCGGTAACCGTGGATGACCTTGAACTTCTCATCTTCCTATCTCCATCTCCAAGTGCTGGAGCTGTGGGCATGCACCACCATGGCTAGTTTATGGTGCTGGGGACTTAACTATGGTGCTAGGACTTCGTGCATACAGGAGAACACTCTACCAAGTGAGCTACACCCACAGCCCCTCCCTGTGGGTTCTGAGCCTCCCCTGAGACTATTCCCAAATCTTGTCATCTACAATGCTTCCTAGACCTTAAGCCAGTAACTCTGGGCAGCTGCTACTCCTGCCCCACCCCTAACTCCTGTCACCAAAAATACTAGAACACATTAATTCTGTTTCTACACTTATCACACTTACTGATGTCAATTCCTTAGGGACTATGACCCTAGCATCAAAGAAGAGGAGTGAAGAAACAGAATGAGGCACATGGTCTCCCAACATGTGACTGCCATGGGAGTGTGTTTGGTTAAAGAATGGCAGAAGCAAAAAGAAAGAAGGGGCAGGATGACTAAACAGGTAAAGGGGCTTGCTACACAAGCCTGGTGGTGTGAATTCAATCCCCAGAACCCATATAAAGGAAGAGGGAGAGAACCAAGTCCACGCGATTGTCTTCTGACCTCCATTTGCTCACTGTGGTATACACACCTTCCCACATACATTGTGCACAAATGATAGTTAACAAGAATAATAAATGAAACTTTAAAAACAAAGTCAGAGGCTGATAGATTTTTCTGGTTGATGTTCTAGAAAGAAGAAAGGAAAAGAGGAAGGTAGAGGAAAGGGTAGGTGGGGTTTGGGATTAACTGAAGTCAGCCTTCTGCACTCCAGCAGGACTTGCCAGTTGGGATGCTTGGAGCCTGCCCTACAGGGGTAGCTACACGGTTTCCCGGTCTCCCTTGGCCACAGAACCCTTCTCTTCAGGTCCTATTGTTTTGTAGAACCTACTTTGGGAAGCACAGATTTACTCAAATCTCTCACGTTTGAAAGTGATAAATTATAGTTACTTGCTAAGCTAATCAGAAATAAACCTGCTAAGAGACAAGCAACATCTGCTTACCCTAATATAAGAGATAGATAGGGCTTCTTCAAAAGCCTCAAGAGATCTGCAGAATATGGCATTCAAAGATGTTTTCATAACTTTAGATTTTTTTATATCAAGACATATCAACTCCTGACAGCACCCCCTATTCTCCTCCAAGTAGAAGATGAGCATCGAAGAATCTCCAGTGGGAGATGATTGAATTAGTCGCAAGCCTATCTCTTGGTAGGAAAAGGCCCTTGCTCCAACTGTAGACAGAATGCTGTCCAAAAAGGACAAAACCTGGAAGCAGGTAAGTCGACAGCGTAGCTCTGCCAAGACAGGGTAGGTAAGTCCTTCATAACCCCTGCTCTACAATCAATGTCTGTCAGAGAAACGGGGCCAAACGCCTGAAGAGCGATGCTGTAATGTATGGAGAGAAAATGGGAACTGTCCAGGCAGCCACTGGTATGTCATTTCTTTGTTTGGGAAGCTGCAGACCCTGTACTTCCTATAAAATCAGATATATTTATCCCTCTCAGGTCTCTGAGGTGATTGAAGAACAGATAGATAAAGTCTCATAATTAAATTTTGAGTTGTTTAGGAGTCAAGAGAGTGTTATACATCTAAGAAGATACTTTTAAAATTGTGTTGCAATTAGTATGAATGTTGAGTCAGATATAGAACTTTAAACTCATGGAGATGTTTAGATAGTAGAATGTTAAAGTCAGGTACCAAATACATATGGACTGGTCATTAGGAATGTACGTTAAGCCATATAACCCTCATAAGTGTGGCCTAATTACCTCTGTTGTACTGTATTGTATTTATTATTATAACAGAAAGAGCCATTTGTTGGACTGAAAGGAGAAACTGTAGGGGGAAATAAGATATACCTTAAACTTAAAAGAAAAAAAAAGGGAAGAGGATGGGGGGTTGAGGGTGGGAGGGTGGGACTGGAGGGGGAATAGGGAGGGGACTGCGATTGAGATGTAACTTGAAGAAATAAAAAATAAAGGAAAAAAAAGAAAGCAAAAAAAAAAGCATTCTAAATGTTAATTAATTGGTCCTGCTTGCTGTCTGTTACTTACATTGTCTCTGATTGGTTAAATAAAATGCTGAGGCCTGAGATTGGACAAAGACAGATATAGGTGGGACTAAGGTACGTGGACTTCTGAGACAGAGAGCATCTTGTGGAGAAAAAGCCTCCAGGAAGAAGCCAGGAGCAGAAAGGAGGACACACGCCATGGGTTAGATTAAAGAAGATCATTCCATGTGACTTGGAACATCGGCATAGCGTGGAGAATAGCAGTCCAAAGGGGTGTATGTATATATGGGGTCATATTTGAGAAATAGAATTATAAGCTAGCTTAGATGGGCTAAGATTGCACAATCCAGGCCAAAACTTGTTAAAATCCAAAAAAAAAAAAGTGATAAATTGCATCAGGGAGAGCTAAAAGGACTTGCCTCATGGGTACAAAGCCAGTTCAAGAATCCCCAGCTCTGGCCTGCCCAGATCTGACACTTGCCTCTCTCCCTGATGGACTGCTGTGACTCTTAAGGAGTCAGGGGTGACCTTGAGGATCCAAAACTGGATGGAAAAAGAAAGAATTTAGAAGGAAATACTAAATGTTCAGATATTCAGATGACCTGTCTCTGGGAGCCTTCTAAACCTATTCTGTATGTCCTTTCTTAGTATTGGAAGCTGCAGTCCCTGCACTTCCTATATAATCAGATATATTTATCCCTCTCAGGTCTCTGAGGTGGTTGAAGAATAGATAGCTAGAGTCTCATAGTTAAATTTTGAGTTGTTTAGGAATCAAGAGGGTGTTCTGGATCTAAGAAGATACTTTTAAAATTATGAGGCAAGTTAGTATGAAAGCTGAGTTAGATATAGAACTTTAAACTCATGGAGATGGTTAGATAGTAGAATGTTAAAGTCAGGTGCCAAATACATATGGACTGGACATTGGGAATGTATGCTAAGCCATATAACTCTTATAATTGTGGCCTATTTATTTCTGTTGTTTTGTATTGTATTTATAGTTATAAGAAAAAGAACCATGTTTTGGACTGAAAGGGAGAGCTGTTGGGGGGAAAAAGAAATACCTTAAACAAAAAAAAAAAAAAGAAGGGAAGAGGATGGGGGGGTGGAGGGGGAGGAGGGGGGAAGGGTGGAACTGGAGGGGGGAGTAGGGAAGGGATTGTGATTGAGATGTAACTTGAAGAAATAAAAAATAAATTATTAAACAAAATTAACACACATACAATTCTGATAGGAATCAGAAAAATAAAGCCATCAGTCAAACAGAAAACAGGTGTGGGAGCTGGAGAACCGTGCTGTGCTCTGTCAACACAAATGTGGGCGTTTGTCACTTGCTAAGTGAAGACAAACATTAAACTAAGCACAGTGCACACCTGTAATCCCAACACGTAGAAGAGGCAGGAGGATCACAAGCTGGGACTGCACAGTGAGACCCTGTCTCCCAACATTCTAAAAATCCTTCTTATTAATTTTTAACCTTGAAGAGCATTTGCTTTCAGAGACAAGTTAATCTACTCTTAATGGAGTCCTTGGAAATGCTACTGTACAGTATAGCTACCGCTCAGTGACCCCCCCCAATAAGCCAGTAGTCACTAGTCCCAGAGAGGCATGGGCACCCACTCTTACCATTCATCGCAGGCATAAACGCTAAGTCAAAGATCTTCTCAACCAGCATTTCCAAGATGAAAACCTGCGAAAAAAGAACAAAGCTCAGGCAGGGCTTCAGCCAGCTCTGACAGACCCTGGGGGACCTGGAGTCAAAGGTGAAGGCCTAATACTGCCTTGAGAGAACCCCAGAGAGTCCGAATGACAGCCCTCAGTGCCCTTGATCCACTTGCCCACAGTACAAAGAAAAAGAAGATCAGATGGAGGCTGGTAAGAGGCAAGAGGCGAAGAAGGCTTGGCTCCTCCCCAGGAGACTGAGGATCCATAGCTAGTGTTTATCCCAGCTCAACCTCCAGGCACCCGTGGGGAACTCTGAACCTCTCTGACCTTGAACTTCCTCAACTGTGCTGTGGGTCCCCTTGCAAAGACTGTGAGGATTCGGAGGGGATCCTGTAGCCTGCCTTGGCCTTCAGTTATCAGTCACATGGTCAGGCCTCTGTGTTCATGAACCCTGCTTCTGGGGATTCGATCAATGTGCTTCAGAAATATTGAAAACCAGAATTAAATGTAGGCTGAGGCAGGAAGATTGTCATGAGTTCAAGGCCAGCCTGGGCTAACAACACCAAAACAAAAAACAAACAAACAAAAAAACATCACAAGAAGGTTGGAAAGACTAAATGAGAAAGCTAGCTAAGGACTAAAAGGCTAGTTTTGAGCAGATGTCATGCATGGGGACTCCATGCATGACCATTACGCTCAAGTGATGTGGTACTCCTCCCCACTTGGATTCAGAAAACTTCTGTTCTAGTTGGAGCTATGCCCAGGCAGTTGTGAAGCTGGGGATGGGTTCTCTGCCTAAAATAAAGTTGGTGACATCAACTTCACTGCAGAAGAGTTTGGTGTTGGAAAAGCTCAAAAAAAAGTGGTGAGATAAATGAGTCTGCCTTTCTCAGCATGTGCACATATCTCACCCAAGCCTGCCCAAAACCAGTTAATTTTTTAGAGGTGGAGAAAAGTGGGGAGAGGTAGAGAGAAAACAGAGGTGGCACACTTCTGAAGCCTTAGGTGAGGGATCCAACAGTGAACAAACAAAAAATAGGGATCGGGACGGCCCTTGACTCTGAGCATCTCAGATTTGTGAACCCTTAAAAGGCAGCACTCTAGGACCGGAGATTTAGGAGAGATAAATTGAAACCTATTTCAATTTTGTAGAAGAAAATGAAAGTTCAGCATGAGTGGACAATGCTCAGAGTCACACATGGATTGGTGGCCCCCAAACTTCAAGAGGAGAGATGGGCCCTAGCACCTGGCTGCCTTTGTGCCTCCTCCTTCTGAAGAAAAGGGTCTTGGGTGAAGTCCCAAGTCACGTGCTAAAGTGAGCAGCTGAGCAGGAACTATGGGTTCACACCCAACCCCTCTGCATCCTCAGTCTCCACCCATGACAAGGGTGGCAGCAGCAATGCCAGGCTCCCGCAAATCCCAACCATGCTGGCCTCAGCTAGGCTCAGAGGGCGTGGGCCAAAGGTCTTTTCTGATGCCTAAACCCTAATACTTACATCAAAGTTGCCCACATTTGAGGTTCTGAGATTGAGGCTTGTCCTGCAGAGGAACAACATGACCCATTAAAAGCAGCTGTGCCCCAGAACTCATAACCAGCTGCCAGAAGCCTCTCCACCAGCACCCATGGGAAGCCTGTCCTCCAGGAAGAACTGATTAGAGCAGTTTACTTTCCTGTACTGGACACTAAGAACAGCTCTGCTACCGTGCTAAGAGATGCAAGCCCAAAACTGTAGCTTTGCCACAGACTGGCTGCGAGATCATAGGAACTTCACCCCTCTGTGCCTCAAGTTTCCTTATCTGTAGAGGGGATGGGTCCCGGGAGTAAGTGGGGGATCCCTATGAAGCAGTGGGAACCATGTGTGATATGCAGCCAGTGTTGTGCATAGACACTGACTGCCTCTATCTCACTTAATCTCAGCACTCCCGCCCCAGGCTGAGGCTGCAGGGTCTTTCAGCTCAGCTACAGAGCGAGGGGTGGGTAACAGGATTCGCCCTGAGCCTGTGTGCTCCATTCCTGTGCTACTCTGAGAAGGGAGACCTGGGTGTGACCTCACATTCTGCATCCTCACTGCATCCCATAGCCCAGCCTTGAGGGACTCTCCCAGAAGGCAGAGGCCTTTGTGGCAGCTTAAAAGGAAGGTTCAGCATCTTTCTGGGGAGACAGCGGTCCAGGCTGTCACCCTGGGATCCATGCCCAGCCCTCTCCTCCCACACCACTCAAATGCCTTGACACTCGGCAAACTGTCCCTGTCACTCTCCCTACTGAAAATCCCCACTCTCCTCTCCAGAAGTCCCTGCCCTGCCCATAGCTGCTCTTCTTACCAGACCTGGTTGGCCATCCTCCCTCCCCGACCCCAGACCATCCTGGGTTGCCCACTAGCATCACCTGTGAGTGTCTGCCATTGCTGAGCTTCATAAACACTGATCACCAAAAGGAAAACTTACCCTGAGCTAAGTGCGCACTGACAGTACAAAGCAAGATTGTCATTAATCTTGAAACGGGGGGGGGGGGGATGGTGGTAGTGACACTTATTTCTGCAGGATTGGGTCAAGACTAAACAGAGACTCTTCCACAATCTTCAGTGCCTACACCAGATGCACTGAATGACAGATGACATTCTTTTCATGAATCTTGTGAAGTAGAGGCTATTGTCCCCATCTTCAGATAAGAAGACTGGGGCTCAGAGAAGTCAGATGTCTGGCTGACATCTCACAGCCAGTCAGTGATCACACCCAGATCTGAATGATATTGCTAGACTCTAGAGATCATGCTGCTCACCATTCAAGGCTGCAAGAACCTGGACCTACTGGCTCCTGTCTTCACTTTGTGTGGCCTTGAGTTAACATACCCACCTCTCTAAGCCCTAGTTCCTCAACTCTAAAACAGGAGAATGAGGCCCTGATGTCACAGACCTTCAGGAAGGCCACAACACATCCATAATGGATCAAGAATAGTCTAGCAATTTATTGTCACCAGCACCGTGGTGAGCTCTGAATCACTTCTTGGCACAGCAGGTTCTCTCAGCTCTATTCTTGACTTTGGCCCACAGTGGTCTCAGCAGACAGGACCATGGTCACCTCTGCAGCCTCTTGGATTTACCCAGCCCTGGCAGGCACACAGCTGACCTGACCCCTGCCTGGTGGCCCTGCATGAGCCAACACCAGCTGTCTCAGTACAGAAGATCTGCCCTAAGGAACAGAAACCCACCACCACGGGCCCTCTTACTTGTCCAGCTTGGCATCAATCTTAAGCTTATCCCCTTCCACAGAAAATGAAGCCAAGAGGTCTGTGTCCTAGAAGGAGAGGAGGAGAATAATAAGCACCATTGCCATCGTGCAGGCTGCTGCCAACCGAGGGCTCACGGTGCACAGTGCCCACTGGCCCCCCAAACCCAAGCATGGAAGGTCACTACTTTGTCAAGAGTCCTGGCCTCCTCATAATCATGAGACTGCCAAGAGCACCCCCAAAACTATGACTTGCATGCAGGAGTCAACCGACATCCAGTGCTGTTTTTACTTTTAAGTCTCTGTAGTGGCTAAGTGAATGTTTCTCTAAGACATGCACAAGACCAGCACTGTGGGTGTTGACAAAGCCCCCAAGGTCTCTTGGGGAGAGAGGGGACATGCAGACTATGAAACTTGTTGGGAATGAGCCATTAAGTGTGCAATTGGGCAGCATCCCTGCCAATCATAATTGCCCTGCTTTTAAGAGAGGCATAAAATGTCCAGCCTCCTCTCCCTCTTCAAGCAGAAGCTTTGTGGAGAGACAATATCTCATTGCCCCCTGACTGCTTTCCCCTAATACATAAAATAAAACAAAATAGCCTTTGAAACTTAATGTCTGCTTCCAACAAACTGAGGGGATAGCATTGGGAGACAAAGGTGGAGAAGAGCTAGGGCCCTGGTGCCTGTGGCAGGGATCCAGGCTGGCACAGGAAGCTGTCCTGAGGACGTGCCCAGGACTGAAGGGTATAGGGTTTCAGATAACAAACAGTGGGAGAGTCATCCAGGCTCTAGGGGAAGGCATGTGCAAAGGCCCTGAGGCAGGGAAGAGAAGAGTTTTATATAACAGAAGCCTGGACATCAAGAAGGTGAGAGGACTCTCAGGCTGAGGTGGAATGATCTGAGCCAGACCAGGCAGGTCTGTGGGCCTAGGAAGCCAGAACTACTGTCTCAGTGATGTGTCACTATAACGGGTCCTTAGCAGGCTCACATTTCTGGGCTGTTGATGGAAACTCACATGGTAGGCAGAGCACACCTTCCCATTTTTCTCATGTGTTGATGCTCCCACCCCCCACTCTAACCACTGTGTCTTGTCATGCTTCAGCCAAGAGCACCTTCCAGACTAGAAGTAGCTCATTGGTCCTGAAACTACAGGCACTGTGAAGACATGGCAGATGGGACCAGAGCCCCAAGTGTCTGCCAGAATCCTCATTGAGAGAGGGGAGTGGCCCTCAGCATATATTCCTTTACAAAATGTTTACTAGGTACCTACTATGTGTTGGGCCTGTGCCAGACTCTGAGGAAATGACAGTGAATGAGATCAACCTCTGCCCAGCAATAAGTTCTCGCAAATGTATTTTGTAATATCAGGATAAGGCTTCAAGCCAGGGAGACACAGTACGGGGTGGGGGTGGGGGGGCTGTGTTGTAGAGGAGTGATCTGGGAAGAGCTGATGGGTGTGTGAATATATGAGTGTGTGAACTGATGGGTGTGTGAGCTGATGGGTGTGTGAATATACGAGTGTGTGAACTGATGGGTGTGTGAGCTGATGGGTGTGTGAGCTGATGGGTGTGTGATTATATGGGTGTGTGAGCTGATGAGTGTGTGAGCTAATGAGTGTGTGAGTTGATGCGTGTGGTGTGTGAGATGGTGAAGGAAGTGATGGGTGTGTGAGTTGATGCTTGTGTGAGTGGATGGGTGTGTGAGCTGACGGGTATGTGAATATATGAGTCTGTGAGCTGATTGGGTGTGTGAATATATGAGTGTGTGATCTGATGGGTGTGTAAGCTGATGGGTGTGTGAGCTGATTGGTGTGTGAGCTGATGGGTGTGTGAGTTGATGGGTGTGGTGTGCGAGATGATGGTGAAGGAAGTGACGGCTGTGTGAGTTGATTCTTGTGTGAGTGGATGGATGTGTTGATGGTCCTGGTTTTGTTACTGCATGTAGTATGTATGCACTGAATTATCTTGTGCCCTATAAATACATCCAGTGATCAGGTACCAATTGAAATAAATGTTATTAAATAATTGTGGAAATAGTCTTTTTGTCCCTTACTAGGCACAAGGACAAGGGAGTGTGTACCATGTGTTTCTCTCTCTTCTTGGCACCCAATAGAAGGTACAACACATAATAGTGTCCACTGAGTAATGCCTATGTGGTCTGTCAGAACACTGACAGCTATACCTCAAGACCTTCATGGTGTCCCCATAGCTGCTCCAAGTAGCTTACTAATGTCCAGCTGCCATTCCTCAAGAAGAGGAAAAAGCCAGGCCCAGAGACAGGGAGCCACTAACCCCAAATCACACACCCAGACGTGGTAACGGCTGGATGTGAGACAGCTTCCATGACTCCAAAGCTGGCCAGCTCATCACAAATGGGGCTGTGGGAGTGTGAAGAGGACAGGGAGCCTGAGGAGACCTTGTGGCTCTGTCTCTAGACCTAGCTGGGGGAGCTTCACCCTCAGAACATACCACGTCAATGAGGCAGATGGTGGTCTCTACATCGTTGGGCTGGGAGACCACAACCTCAGAGGTGGCAAACACCTTCACCAGTGCCTTGTCCTTCTGCAGTGTCACAGACGGAGGATTGGGAACCTGGATCCTGATGGTGAGTGGGTGGGACTCTGGGTATTGCTGGAACACCTGTGGGAAGCATCAGACTGGATAGGCAGATTCATGGACAGTATATTTTCTCAGCCAACCTCTGAGCACACAGGGTGGACAAAGTGGGGTAGGTTTCCCCAACACCAGATGCCCACACAGTCTAGGCAAAGGCATGAACCCACTGTGGAGTGGGGCAAGATGCTGCCCTCTCTGATCCCCTCACATGGGACCACCACACACACTACATGGGACAAGGCAGACAGAGCCTTAAGTTCAATGTCAAACACATGGAGATGCTCAGGACCAGGCTCAGAGCCAAGTGGAGTCTTCTGGAGCACTGGAATAGGGGCTGAGTGACAGCCAAATTTCCATTAACTCAATCACTCAAAGTCTGGGCCTTTCCCCCCCCCCCCCCGAAGGCCAGAGGCAACTGTTCTGGCATACTGTCTGTGACCAGCAGAGGGTGCAGGGCTCTTTGTATCCTTCCTGGGATGTAAAGGCAACCCCAGGCCATCCAAGGTAGAGTTCACAGCAGGGACTAACAAGGTCCAGGACCCCGTGGGGGCACTGGATCTGTAGATCAAATCCCCAAAGCTAGTTTGCTGAAGGGACAGCTCACCCAAAGACTGGTTTATCACAGCTACTAAATACATAGTTCATTCCGTATAAAACTCTTTCTAAATATGGAAAGCAGGCCCCAGACACTGCACAAACCCTTGGCCCCTTTCAGATGCAGTGGGAAACAATTGTTTCTTAAACAGATTTGCCCATTGCAGAGATGAGGGCAGCTGTGCCTAAGAAGATGTCTTCCTCTAAATACAAGTAGGCTGATAGCCTTTACTACAAACTCTTGGCCCAACAAAAATTCAGTAAATTGAGCCATTTAATTCATACTCCAAAATCACCCTCAAGGACATGAGTGTCAACTAATCAGGCATTTAACCGACTGTTTTTTCAATGGAGATTTTAAGGACACTTCTCCAGAGAGGCTTGAGATCCAAACTCCCCAACCAAAACAGGCAATGTCTCTTGAGACTTAGCAATGCCTTCTTCAGAGACCCTGAGGCAGCTGGAACTGTGTCCCCAGAGCAGCAGGACCACAAGAGGCCACCATAGCCTGGGTCAAGCTGTTCTCTGTGGCTCAAGCCACTTGCCACCTTGTCTAGCCTCAACCCCTGTGACTATCTTGAGCCATTTAAAGCCCTGTGTCCTTGTAAATGGGCTCTGGCTCTGTGTGTGATCTTTCTGTGTCCGTTGTCCAGCTAAGAATAGGATCTGTCTCCCAATGAAAGAGGGGATTCTGGGCCAGTCTCATAAGCTCTCAGGGCAGGACACCCAGGAAGTGGTCCAGTATCAGAGATCCAGAAGGGAGCCACAGAGGTTTAGAACTAAGAAGGGTTCTTCTATTCAAATGCCAACTAAACGAAAGTGATAGCGATCACTTCCTGAATTTTGTTGCCAATCTCCTCTCTCTCCCCAGAACTAATGGGGCAGGTGGAATGAGATGAGAAATGGTACAGAGGACTTTAAATGAGCATCCTCTACCCCATGTGGCACCTCCTACCCATAGAATCTTTTGATGCCAGGGAACAAACCATGAGTCTTTGTTCTGCCTTTACACAGCCGCTTGAAGGGGAATCTGTGAGTATCAGCAAGAACAGCTGTTAACATCTGCCAAATAGCCAATCTGGGCCTTCATTTCAGATGAGAATCAAAGTCTTAGACAGGTGACGTCAGCTGTAATGTGACTGGGACATGCTAAGTTGTGCCCTTCTCTAAACCCCTGACAACCTCTCCAGAGCTGCCCTGTGCCTGTGTGTGCCCTGGGTTTCCCTCTAGACAACATGGACAAGTCTTCTTCTACAAATGATGAGAATAAACTCAGAAATGTTAAGTCTATGTCCAGAGTCACACAGAGGGGAGAACACTTTGTCCCTCTGAAGACATATGCAAGGCCCTGAGTTCAAACTCCCTGCACTGCATAGTCACACAGCCCAGAAGTGGCCAGGCCAGGGTGAGACTATGCAGGCTGGTCTACCACCAGGGTTCAGGATCTGTCATCCTCAGTCCTCCTTGTGTGTCCACTCACCAGGATCTGGCCTCCACACCTATCCTGAACCCCAAGGAGCCAGGTTAGAACCCTGCCCAAATGTGGAGGCGAAGTCATTTGTTGTTTCATGGTTATCGGTGTCTTTAGAGGCCTTCAGCTATGACTTCTGTTTTCTCTTAACCAAAGGGGTACCACTTAAAACTGCAGAACACTAGCTATATATTCGAGTGACATGGAGCATTCCCCTCAGGATATAAAAAGAGGTAGAGACAAAGACATCATTGGGATTGCTTACATACCTTGGGAATCAAGGCCCCCAGTGTGGATGTGGTGAGTGGAGGGAGCTCGTCAAACTGTGGGACAAAGACAAGGTCATGTGAGTCCTGAGGCGATGGGGACAGACAGACTCTGTAACACAGTGCTTAGATTCCAATGCACCCTAAAACAGGCACATCTGTTGGAAAGCTCCACACTTTAAGAAAACATCAGCCACATTGCAATTTCAAGGCTAAGTGGATGGGGCCAGCCATGTAGACTTTCTGTCTACAAATATGGCTTGCTATATTCAAGGTGAGACCAAATCTAACTTCTCTAGTGGAATTCTTTATAAAATCCAGGAAATCTTGGCCAAGTCCATATGCACACCCTAGAATCTGCTTGACCTCCTCTCTGTTGTGTCCTTCATTTCTCCTCCATGTATACTCACACCCTAAAACCTCAAATGATAAAGGATGAAAGACATTGCCATTTGTCAGGGAGAGAAAGAGAGAGGAGGAGGAGAGGGAGAAAGAAGGAGAGAGAGAGAGAGAAAAATGGTGACCATGAAGCCAACCAGTCATTGCCTTCTGCATAGGAGCACTGCCAGGGCAGAGTCAGGTGTTCAAAAGGGACACTTAAAACTGCAGGAGTGCTGCCTACACTGTACCTAAATGGACATTTTCTTCTCAGCAGAATTACAGAGTTTCATGATTTGGGTAGTGATTTTTTTGGAGACTACCTCATTCTTAGGAGAAGCTGTGAAATTTATGAATTATAATGCCAAGTCTCAAAATCTCAGTATGAACATACTGCAGGATGGATGGATGGATGGATTGATAGGCAGATGATAGATAGATAGATAGATAGATAGATAGACAGACAGACAGACAGACAGACAGACAGACAGACAGATAGATAGATAGATAGATAGATAGATAGATAGATAGATAGATAGAATTGATGGGTGCCTGGGTAGATAATAGATGAATGGGTGGACGGATGGATGGATGAATGCATAGATAGATAGACTGAGAGATAGTGGATGTGTGCCTGGGTAGATAATAGATGAATGGGTGGGTGGAAGGACAGATGGACTGGCTGGTAGTTAGATGACTGAATGGGTGTGTGTTAATTGGATGGGAAGTGCATGGAGAAATGGTGAGTGGAGGGGTGGATGGACAGTCAGGAGGAAGGTATCTGAATAGATAGAATTGCGTGTGGCAAAACATGATCTGGCAAACTGGATGAAGCACATGTGAGCATGGCTGCACTATCCTGCAACTGCTCTAAAAGTCAGAAATATTTTAAAGGAGTTGAGGAGAGTGGCTCCTGAATGCTTCTCTGGATGCTAGTGTCTTGTTTTCATGCCTCTTTTGATTACTTGTGCATGCATGTTGACCAACTGAAAGAATTCTAAATAGTCATATTAAGGTGCTCACATGTGACAATGCTATGCCTTTAATAAAGGACTGAAATAAATCACACTGAACCAAGAGCAACTGCCTCCTCCTGAGACCAGAAGTAGCTTACTGTCATGCCTGTGAGACACAGGAGAGGCTCTGATAGACAAATGATGGATGGATGGATGGACGGATGGATGGATGGATGAATGGGTGGGTGTGTTAGGTGGGTGGAAGAATGGATGGACAGACAGACGGACAGATGGATGGATGGATGGGTGTATGGGTGGATAAATAGAAGAGTGTATAGGTGAATGTGTGGGTGGATCACCATCTTTGGGGCTAACTGGAGTACAGGGAAAAAGGCAGGGCTATTCTGAGTCCTTCCTCTGAAGCATGGACTAAGAAGGACCCCAAGCCAGCCACGCACTGCCCTGCTAGGAGGACTCACCATGCCGTCAGTGATGTCAATGTCCAGTGCACCTTGCTTCTGCAGCATGGTCAGCACAGAGCTCAGGAAATTGGCCGAGATGGCCAACTGGGAGTTGGTATTTTCACCCATAGGAGGTAGTTCTGGCATCTGTGGCCTGGGAAACACGGCTGGCCGCCCCAGGGGGTAGTCAATGAGGTCACCTCCTGCCTCCCCAACTAGAGTCTGAGGAGAATAGAAAGGGGGAGGGAAGAAAAGGAGGCTGGAGGTTGGAAGGAGGTGGGTGGACAGTCCTTGAGTGAACCCATGACTTTGAGCTACTCTTATGGACAGATCTTCCTCTGCTTGAAAGGGAAGGGGGTCATGGAAGCTCCTGCTTTATAATCAGTTACAACTGCAGTTACACACAGGCATGCACACAACCACATGCACGCACACATACAGTATGGCACAGATCTAATGTCCCTGTCCATCACAGTGAGTCAGTGTGTGCATACGCCTGCACCTGCACCATCCACCTTGGCACATCCATGTTCACAAATGGTACCCTGTGGTGTGCTCCAGGGACCTCTCTGAACTTAGAGGACAGCTACTCTGCTTTCACCTTCTACACTTCAGCCACCAGGGTCATTACTAGGACAGCCACCCTCCCACCTCCTTACCGCCTCCACCTTCCCCTACTCATTAATTATTGCATTCTTTTCATTAGAGAGGCCTTCCTTCAAGGGCAACCTCCTCTTAGAAGCACTCAATGACTTTGCCAGTGCATCCTAGTCCTGTTTTAGATACTGTCGTGGCACTGGGTCTGTAATTGCCTGTTTGCTTAAAGGATTCTCATGGCTTCTCCTGCAATAGAGCAGAAACTCCCTTACAGCGAAGGCTCTGTTCTGTTCTCTGCTTCACCTTCAGCATCCGGCCCAGACCAGGGAGCATGACTCGCCAACAGACATGTGTGTACATATTATTCTACAGCCATGTGACACAAGCATCAAGCATGAACCTGCATTTCTGTGCTAAAGGCTCAGGGGAGCATCATGTCCACATGACCCAGGGATGGCCTGCCTGCACAGGTGCCCAGGCACAGTGAGTGTTAGACCCACGGGGTGCTGAAAGATCTGCTCACTCCAGCTCGCACGACACAATCTCCCAACTTCACCTTCTGTTATGTCTCCCAGGTTGGCACTGGCCACCATGGGAGTGTTTATGCTACAGAAAACAGCAAACAGTGCCAACCAGTACTTCTGAGAAATCATTAAGAGCCAGTTGTTAACTGTACTAGCACACTCAAGGCCAGTGTTTCTCCAACAGACCCGAGCTCCCAGAAGCTGCTGGGTGCCTGAGTTCCGATTCCAAGCATCCAGTCACTAGCTGTGTGACCTTGATAATGGAGCTTCCTCTCCGTGCCAGAAGAACAAGCCTCATTTTGCAGTTCTGAGAGCAGACTGAGCTCATCAGCAAGAAGGGCTCCCTGGGGACGTGCCTGGCTCATACAGGAATGGTATGTGAGGATTGACCCCTCCCCATCTTTTTTTCCCACCTCTGTCAAAAAGGCTCCTGTCCAGATGTTGCTCCCAGTACGTGTAAATACATTGTGTGTGTGTGTGTGTGTGTGTGTGTGTGTGTGTGTGTGTGTGTGTGTGTGTATACACCCAGCCCATGGTAAGCCCACACTCAACTCCAGAGAGTTTTCCAGGCTATCACTTACATTAAGGTCCAACTCGAGGAATTCCCCGGTCACCAATGGGAGGCTGGAGAAAGTGTATTGCACACTCCCAAGTATCCCCAGAGGCACCAAAGCTGCAGGCAAATGAGAGGATCACATTATGGTCCTTTCCCCCACCAAACATACCTCAGGTGTCCCCATGCCTATGGATGTGGCTGGGGGACAGGGTATGGACCAAGACCCCAGCTCATGCTTCAAGGAAGAGCTAGTTCTGTTCCAACCCCAGCTCTGCTTCCTCCTTGCTGTGTGACACAGGCAAGTCCCTGCACCTTTCTGGAGCCCGCATCCTCCTTTGTAAAGTGTGTTTAATGTCATCTTATAGAATCTGTGGCAGAGTTAGGAGAGCGATCTCAATGTTGATGAGCTTTCTAAGCTGTAAAGCACAGTGCACCAGGGAGCTCCTCGGTTGGATCTCCATTTCCCTGACTGCTTGTAACAAACACATTTTCTTCTACATTTTATTTCCCCATCTTGGAAAGTCATCAAGCTGCCTGGCATCCAAGAGACATGGACTCCATAGCAACGAGGGCTGGACTGTGTAGCTGCAGGAGTTAAGCGGTGAAAAGTTGTGGGTGCTGCCACATGAGAGAAGGTGCTGTGGAACTGTCTTGTTTTAGGAATGTTCTCTCAGAAATCCAGGAGTGGTGGTCATGCTGCAGCCTGGTCTTCAGCATCTGTTCAGTATCTGCACTGCCTCCTTTTAGAAAATGAGGATGCTTTCTGATTCCACGGCTGCCTGCACAGGGCCAGGCTTCCACCCGAGATTCTGACGGCTATCTAGGCCAGGCCTCCCAGCCCCTAAGGTCATCTATGACAACAGCAAAAGCCAGTGTAGGAGGCCTGAGTATTCTTGCGGAATCGCTGGGGCTTGCAAGGATTGCCCACCACCCTGCTTCAGTGTCCCTGATGCTAGGTCAAGCAGACACTAGTAGACATTGGGCACACAGCAAAGAGAGATTACTTACAGTCCACAAGACCCAGCTGGTCATTGACAAGACCCAAAACCACATCCACGATGGGGCAGAGCTGTGGAGGGAAACACCAGGAAGCTCAGAAGGTATGGAAGCTAAGGTGCAAATTGCACCCTTAGCAGAAGCAGCAGGTGGTGTGGGTGGTTTGACTGTTCTCTGAGGGCCCTGTCCTCACCACAGCCCAGGGGAGGGAGATCTCTCCTAATTCCCATCCTTAAGATGGGGAAAAAATTTAGGTAGGTGATAAGACCTGTCACTCAACAAGAAAGCACACTGGCTCGGGGTCCAGAGCTGTAGAGTGCTCAGGCTGGGCCTCCCATCTTGTCATTATACTGTCCCAACCAACACGAGGATGCTAGCCCTGACCCTTTCCTACCCACTGGGTCACCTGTCTGATCCTGGAGATCCAGTCCCTCTCACCCATCCTTACCAGGTCAGGGAGGACATTGGCCAGCACTCGGTTCACTAAATTGTCCACCAGGTTGGGAAGAAGCCTACAGAGGGAGGGGCAGGGTGAGGACATTCTCACAGTCATAGAGGGGGCTCTGGGCTATCCATCTACACCAGTGCCTGGTTCCATCTCTGAGTATTGAGAGCCCCTGAGCCCTGGACAGTGGCACTGGACGGAGGACTCTTCCTCTGTCCAGCCTTCCCACAAATGCCAACAGCAAACTTCCTTCCCTTCCTACTCTTCCTTTCTCTCTCTTCCCCACTTCCTTCTGTCCTCTCTTTTACATCTCCCCTCTTGCCCTTCATTCCTTTCTCCTTTCTTCCTCACCTCCCTCCCTACTTTCCTCTCTTCCTTTCTCTTCCTTCCTTCCTTCTTTTCACAAACCAAAGATACCAGAGAGGCTAGGACATCCCAGATTCCCAGCTGCCCAGGCCTTCCCTCCAACTCCTGTGGTCTTCTGCATGGCTTTGGGCTTGTCATTTTTCCCAGGGGACAAATGAATTTACGACTTTATCTTCTGCTTTAGAGCAGAAACCTGGCTGCATGAAGGCATGAGAGTTGTGAAGCCTGAGGTAGCTCTAGGAAGCAGAAGGAGAAGGAGAACCTCAATGAGCAACCAAGGCCAGCTGCATCTGTGCCTGTCATTGGACATTCTGAATGCAGTGAATGCAAAATTCTGAGAAGATCTGTGTTTTGGGCCCTGGAGCCCTGTTTTCTCTGTCCCCATCCATCCTGAAGCACAAGGAGAGAAGCTACATGAGGCAGGGGTTTGGACTTGTGGTTGCACAGTGAGTTTCTCCTTCCTAGAATCCACATGAGATGAGGACTGGGGTGATGGGGCCCAAGGACTGGTAAGACAAGAGAGAACACAGGGATTAGAGACCCCAAGGACTGAGGGAGGGAACAGACAGGCCCTGTGCTCTGGGCTGTCTGTCATGAGTGTGCCCTCCTCTAAGATCTTCCAGACCTGGGGACAATATGTTGGCCAATACAGGGACGCCTGGCAGTTCTCTGAACAAAGGATAGGGGCTTAGTCACTTTGTAGAACAGATAGAAAAATATCTCTCTCACACACACACCCAGTCAGGAGTACATTGATTATAACCAGATATAACTATTTACAGAGAAATTTCTCTATAGATTGGAACACTCATGGACACATAAGCCATCTCTGATAAATTTTCATAAACTCTGACAACATGACAAATTCTGTACCAACTGCTTTACATTCATTGTCTCAGTTCCCATCACTCCATTTCCCATATGCAGACTCTGGGACTCAGAGGGCAACAGAGCTGTTCAGAGTCACATAGAAAGGAGCAGTGAAACTGATAACTGAATCTGGGCAGGTTTCTCCAAGATGGGTGGATGCCCACATCCTGGGCTCAAAGGTATAGCCCTTGAATAACCACCAAGCAGGTGCCAGGCCATAGCCAGAGCAACAGGGTAAATGGTTCAGTATGTGTGATCTCTGTGTGGGACCATCTTATTTCCTGGGATGGGTGAGCAGTGTCTCTCTCCACCTTGCACTCACCCCCGGAGGAGTTTGACTTTGATGCCTCCCAGCAGGGTGTCGCAGCGCTCAATGACCAGCCTTGGGTAGCCCGTGCGGTCCATGGTCAGCCGAACTTTGGCGGTAATATTTACCTCCACCGCAATATCCAAGAAGCCAATGAGGCTGGAGAAGACCAAGTGACCAATGAGATGGTGAGCCACTCTCGCCACCAGGTGCCTCAGTCTTGTGCAGGCCTGTCAGGCACCTGTCACCTCAGGTCTTACCACTGGTTCTTCCTGACATCATGTCTAAGGACTCCAGACCAAGTGCTACCCCAACTGCCTCAAGGTATTGTGACAAATCTCTCTCACCCTCAGTCAATGAGAATTTTAAAGTCTAGGAACAGGGCTTGGGTACAGACTCTGGTTTGTAAGGTAGCTATCCTGACTTTGTAGGCATGATCTCACTGCACCCTGAGGAAATGAGTCCCACTCTCCAAGGCCCACATAGTGGATGACTAGGAAAGCACTCTGCCTGTGGCCGCAGCTAGCCAGAAGCGGAGTAGCCTTGCTACCCTCGGCAAGTGAACTCGAGAAGACTCAGTGGCATTAGGAGACTTGCCTAAGTATTAGAACCTAGGCTACTCCCTACCTCTAGCCTCCCAGACCTTAAACACCACCCTAGGCTGCCTTTCCTGCCAAAGGAACTGCCTACAGGCTAACTTGGAGTTCAGGCACTTGGGTCCCCTGCTCCTCCCACCATAATGAATGCAGGAACGGCACATGATGAGAAGAGGTAGCTTGTCCAAGCTCTCTGTCGGGGCACATACCTCTTTCCATTGATGGCCACACGGGTATACAAGCTCAGGTAGACACCCACACCAGGCAGGAGCCTCACAGATACCCGGGGAAGGGTGAGCTCCACGATACGCAGCCTGCATGCAGTCAAGAGGGGCGAGCGGGCCTCTGCTTCCATCTGCTACCACAGAGCACCCTCCCTCAATCCTCTTCCTCTCCTCCCCACACTCTGTCCTCCTACCACAGAGATATCTGAGGTCGATTGGCAAAACATAGGAAAGTTCAAGGCAGAAAGCACCATGGCCCAGCATCCCACCAGGAGCGTTTGTTCACCTATCTGTGCCTTTCATTTCCTTTTAATCTTTTGCAAAGACACTGTTCCCTTCTGGATCCTTCCTGCACACTCCTCAGACTTCAGCCAGGGTGATAACTCCCTCACTCAGTACATTCTTGGTTACCAGCAGCTTCTCCTAGCCCAGCTTCAAGCCCACACACCCCACCAGCCAGCAAGCCCCTGGGAGCTGAGGTGTCTCTGTCTCCAGGCCAAGTGTCCCTCAAATCATAAGAGTTCAGTATATTTGTTGAGTTAAATGACTGTGGTGGAGAACCTTGGCATGGCTGGAATTATAAGACATAATTATAAGTAATAATCTAATGTACTTCATTATGAGATTATAGCATATGGTATAATATATATATATAATATATTACATAGTTTTAAATCTTTGGCTTTTTTTCTTCATAAACTGAATTACTCTGACCATTTTATATATCAGCAAACTGACAGAGAGATGAGAAGAATGTCCTAATGTCACACACAAATAAAAGAGACAGTGCTGGGTCTTAGCTTTTGGCCTCTTTCATGTGAGCACTGCAAACTGTGTGACTTGGTCCTGTCAAGATGCCCAGTCCTAATATCTCCTCAGCCTCAGGGCATGGTTGCCTGTTTGTGGCTCACCTGTCAGTAGGCGGAGCTCAGTTCCTTACCCAGTGATGCCTTGTACGGTGCTCAGGATGCCTCCTTCGCCCAGCACACCGAGCACACCTCCTCCTCCAAGAAGTCCTCCATCTCCCAGAAGACCACCTCCTCCGAGCAAGCCCCCTTGGCCTGCCAGAATGCCTTCATTTGCCAGTATGCCCCCAGTGCCCAGCAGCCCTCCGGGGCCCAGTGCCCCAGTGGCCACACCGGCTGGGATTTCTCCAGGCCTCAGCTCGCGCCGGTGGAGCCTCCCCACTGAGGATGAGTCTACTGCAGAACTGTACCGCCCGGAGCCACGGTGGTAGGCATGGTCTGCAGAACGATAGTCGTCATGCCGTAGGTCCCTGAGGCTCCCATCAGAGTCTAGGATCTCTCCATAACGGTATTTGCCCCCCAGCTGAGCAGGGCTGTCGTTTCTCACAATGTGACCATATTTGTAATTGCCACCAAGCTGTCGGCCATTGGTGTATTTGGGGGGAGGCTCTCGGACATGGAAGTCGTTGTAGGGGACACCACCGACACCTCGGGGGAATTCAGCTCGTCTGTAGTCATCATAGTGGTGCCTGCCACCACCCAAAAGGCCACCACCACCACCACCACCCAGAAGTCCCCCACCGTTGCCTCCCAGCAAACCCCCACCATGGCTGCTACCACCACCCAGCAGCCCTCCACCATGGCTACCACCACCCAGCAGCCCCCCACCACCACCCAGCAGCCCCCCACCATGGCTACCACCACCCAGGAGACCCCCACTACCACCCAACAGACCCCCACCACTGCTATCACCGCCACCTAGTAGCCCCCCACCATGGCTACCACCACCCAGCAGCCCACCACCACCACCCAGCAGACCCCCACCACTGCTACTACTGCCACCCAATAGACCTCCACCCAACAGGTCACCACCACCTCCTCCACTCCCACCACCAAGCAGGCCCCCCAAGAGACCTCCTCCCCCACCACTGCTCCCTCCACTTCCACCAAGCAGCCCACCCAAGAAGGGCCCTCCACCATCACCACGGGCTTTACCCACGGGCACCTCCCTCAGGGCAGAGCGGAAGGCGTCACTCTTCTGAATTGTGCCTGAGATGGCTGTGGAGAGGCACAGGTGTCAGCCATGGGGCTCCACTTCCAAGTCCCCAGGCACCACCTCAGAGAAGCACTCTACTTGTGGGGCCTCATCCCACCAACTGCCACCACTCCCACAAAACAAACAAACAAACAAACAAACAAAAACAGATCAAGAAGGCAGACCAGCAAGCACTCAGTGAGCTCATGTCCTGGGTGTTACTGTCACCTCTGTAGCTAGATTCCCATATAATTGACCCAAACCTTGGTGGGCTTCCTTTCCCTCTCTCCCTTCTGAGTATGTCTCACTTCATGACTTGATAAAGTCTACTTTCTCATAAATTATACATTCCTGACCAACCAGTCAAGGCCAGAATAACAGCCTCCATTTGACGGAATGAAGACACCAAAGGCTGTGAGGCTCTCAGATCAGTAGATAGGAAGTCATCTTGTAGTATCCCCACTGGAACCCTGGGCAGGGACGGCAACCACAGCTGGTCCTCATTTCTCAGGGTACAGAGTAAGGACTTCATGTCCAGAGGCACCTGTACATGACCTTCTGTGCCCTAGGGACACCGTGACAAGTCATCCCATTCAGCCCTCTCCACACCAGTCCTCAGAGGTGAGCATGGCTCCACCCACTTTCCAGATGAGGAAGCTGAGCTCAGATTATATAAGCAGGGCTTGACTCTCAGAAAGGCTGACTCCAGGGTGCAAGTTCTTAATCTTTGCTCTCTACTGCCTGGAGAGAATGAGCTAGTGCATAGGAAGTGCTATCCAAGAAAAAAGGCAAGCTACAGCCCAAAGTGGAGAAGTCACCCAGCCACTAACCACATGGGGTCTGCTAGCATGGGGAGGGCCTCAGGTACAGAAGACTCGACTCACCTCCCCTCCCCCTCCCATGCCATCCATGATCCCTACTGGGGCTGGACTCACCATCACCCAGCACATCTTTGGTAATTCTGAGGACTGTAGTTGGTCTTTGGCCACACACAGCTGCCACCGACAGAGCCGCCACACACCATGCAGTCCACATACTGATGTTGCTTTCCTGCTGAGAGAGTATGTGTCACCACTCTGACTATCCTCTGATCCATTCATCCTTTTAACCATTCACCCATTCATCCATCTGTCTACCCACCCACACATCTGTCTATCCTACCCATTCACCCATCCGTTGGTTCTCTTATGCATCCATCTACCCATTCACTTACACTTCCATCCATTCATACACCCTTCCATCATCCGTCTGTCCTCCTTTTCACCCATCCATCCAACTCTGTCCAGCAAGCAAAGATAAGCACCCTTAGCCAAGAAGTCATATCAGAATTCCAATACCCAGAGACAGGAAACTGACAAAGTCACACAGTAGGATATAGTCCAGAATTTCTGATAGCACTTTAAAATTTTTCAAATAAAAATTGACCTAGTAACAAAAATGTTCATTAAACAAATGATCCCGGAGCATGGAAATCTATTAGCCAAGATGGAATTTACCAACTGAGCTGTGAGGGCAGAGGTGGAAATTCTAACACAAACAGCATACTGGCAGCTAGCAACTCTGTGTAGCTCTCCAACATCTGCGCATTTACTCATCCACCTTCCTGCTCATTCACCTGATCTTCTACTCATTCTTCTCCTCCTATCCAGGCATTCTAGCATTCTATCCATTTTTCTCTTTATCCATTATCCAAATAGCTACTAAGTTGTATATCCATCCACCAACTCATCCACCCGCCTATCCTTCCATCAATCTGTCTGTCCACCTATCCATCCACACACCAATCCATATAGCTAGCCACTCTCCCATCTACCAACCCATACGCTCATCAGTACATCTACCTTTCCATCCTCTCCTCCATTTTCTTATCTATCTGTTATCTAAGCAGATAACTCTCCAGCCATATATCCACCCATCCACTAATCTACTGGTTCTCACCTTTCCTAACACTGCAGCCTTGTAATGCAATTCTTCATGCTGTGGTGACTCCCAACCATAAAATTATTTTTGTTCCCACTTCGAAACTATAATTTTGCTACCTTTATGAATTATAATATAAATATTTTTGGAGACAGAGGTTTGCCAAAGTATTGCCAATGACCCACAGATTGAGAAACACTGCAATTCATTCATCTATTAATTCATCCATCCATCCACACACCATGCATTAACCCATCCATCCATCCACCATGCCTTAACCCATCCATCTATCCATCCATCCATCCATCCATCCACTCATCAATACATCCATCAAGGCATTCTTCTGTACTTCCAGTAAGCCAGCAAACACTCTCCCCTCCTTTAGAGCAGTGAGATACGCAACATATGCTTAGGAGCATGGCTCGGGTTGAGAGCTGTCTAGAATCTGGTCCTTAGGCAAAAGACTTTGCCTTTTTGGGCCTCTAATTCATAACCACAAAGGTGAGGTATCTAAGCCACACAAAGTGGCGCTTAGTTGTTCTTCTTTTAGGGAAGTCACCTCAGACCCTTAGGAAGTGAGGGGCATGCTGAGATGGGGTGTCAGCTCATTTGAGTTCAACTGATTGGCCTCCAGAAAATGTTGGCTGCCTCCATGTCCTTGCCTCCTTCACCCACTCCATCTCCCCAGGCTGCTCACTCATCTGCCTCAGAGTGTCAGCACGTGACAGTTTTCCACTGTGTCAGCTCCTTCCACTTAGATGTTCTCTTCTCTTTAACTTGTTCCCACTACTCTTGAGTTTCACAAACTTCTGAGCTCCAGTTGTCCATCTCATCCATCTCATCCCAGGAGTTTGGGAGACACTCATTTGTACTAGAACATAAAAAACTAACATTTCCAAGGTTTTTTTTTTTTTTTTTCTGGCTTCTTCGCCTCATCCTGATCTCATGCCTAAATGGTGCTGCTAAATAAATAAATAAATAAATAAATAAATAAATAAATAAATAAATAAATAAGGAGTGCAGTGGATGCATTTCTAGCATTAGCAAACAACAGAAAAACACCACAGAGGTAATAATGGTCCTAGGGAGCCCACATCCTTGGGAAAACTGGGCACAGCTTTTGCATACATGTGTGTGTCCTAATTTTTCCCTATTTGCTGATATCTGAAGTCCTGACAGCTGGCAGGGCTCCCTTGCCTACTGGGGTGGAATTTCTCACCACTTCACTAGGCCTCAGCCTCCCCTACCATCTTGGACCTGTGGCAGGGAGGGGACTCCTCCTTACCCTGGAGGGGTAGTGCAAGTCAATCCTGAGAAGTCTGTTGCCCAGGCCTCTGCTGTGGGCTGAGTCTGGTTGCAGATCACTCTTATAAAGTGGCCGCAGTCTGAGTGGAGACCCAGACAGGAAAGGGCTGTGTAATTATGATAGACTAGAATTATAAGACCGGAATTCAGATTTTCTCTCCAACTTGAGCATTGAGCCCCAAAACCACAAGAGTCTGTGGTTTGTGGCTTGTTCCAAGAAGTGTGCTCAGCCCCAGATGATGTCACATGAGCTGGGGTTTGTCACCCTGATCTGGGTACATTCCTGAGATCTCAGAGAGGCTTTCAGGTGAGCACATCTGGGTCCTAGCCCCCCAAGGCCAGTGCCCTGCCACTCACTGCTTCGAGAGCCAAAGGTGTTCTCTCTCCTCCCACGGCAAGCCTCAGGCCTTTGTTGCCAGCCCCCCACCAACTAATGCTTTCTTCCCCTCCTTAGCAGCAGCAGGGCTTTGAAGAAGGGTGGCGTGCATCTGAGTCCTGACAAGCTTGGCTGGGTCACCATAGATCATCTGCTTTCCTGGCCCAGCTTCTCACTGGGACTCGGTTTCCCCATCTACAGCAGGTATATTAGGGAACTAGCTAAAGGCACTATCTGGGCTTGAGTCCCGCAGCTACGTTTCCTCCCGTTTAAAGGGAATTGGTGACCAAATCCAGCCTTGTCCATGAAGCCGAAGACAGGATCTGGCACACAGTGTGCCTAGGACAGGGCTTCCACTGTAGCAGCATCTGGGGTCCTTGCAGACTCCACAAAGCCACACGGGCCATGAAAAAGAAATCCGGGAGGATCTGTCTAAATCCGTTGGGGGCTAGAAGGGCTCTGGGGTTGGCGTTTACCCTCGCAACTAGGGTGATTCCCCCTCCCTGGCCTCAGTCTGGCTCTGCATAGTGAAGAATGTGAAAGGTTAGGTAGGAAATGTGCGGATCATGCAAGAAGCCCCAGGAGACCACAGCCGCCAGTGGCCTCCCCAGTGAGAGCAACTGCCCTATGTAGAGTGAGTTCTACTCAACTTGCTCTGAGCACCAGTTTGGGCCACACCTGCCCTTCCTTCCCTGTGCTTCCGGCTGTACCTGTGTGTCATGGAGAGATTAGGAGTGACTTTTGCAGGCCATGATCCCATCTGTGTCACTGGGCCTCCATTCTGTAAAATCTGACACTCTGCTGCCTGGAACCAAGGAATCGTGACCCAAATACTGCCAAGCAAGCATACCCATCACCATTTAAACTGAAGTAGAATCCAAGAGTCCAAATATGCTTTTTCCTCAGCTGAGGAAGCAGAAACCCATGTGACCTGCTGAGGTACAAGCATGGTGGCTGCCTGAGGTGGGTATTGTCCATCCTCCAGGCTCTCTTACTGCCTTCAGTTCTGAGGCCAGCCCGGCCCCAGTGGCTCTGAGACTGGCCTGTCTCCTGGGGCCACCATGGCCATCCTGGAAGGATTAGTGCAGTGGCGCCAGGGAGATCACCTGGGCTTAGTGTCCAAAAGGCCTTTTGTTTAGAGCTATGCCATGAAGTGAGCATGGTAGAAGGGCATCCAGATCTCCCAGGAGGTGACTCACCCTGAAGGTGACCCAGCCATGCAGAGAGCCATGTGTGTGCATGTGTCCTGAGTCACACTGTTGAGACAAAAATCAACTCCAACTCCACCATGAATGCCTTCCCCTCAGCACTGTTCCCTGTTTGAATGGTCAGTTCACCAGGACTACCCATAGGGGGCACTCTTGATACTGTGTCCTATCCCCTATCCTAAGGGTGGAAGTTCAGAACCTGGGCTCTGTATCTGGAGGAGAGACACTGAATTCAAATTCTGCCCTGGGTAGCCCTGGCTTGTCACTTAAGTTCCCTGTGCCTTAGTTTCCTGCACAACTACTAGGAAGTGGGACTAACTCAGAAAGTTGACAATATAAGAATGCAAAAGCATATGGGGACTTTGCGGGATCCTTAGTGAGTGTGTGACAATGGCATCAAAGTGTCACAATGTCACAGTGAACAGCCCAGCTTTGGGATTAAGTGTCAACAGGATCTTGTCTGAGTCACAAACTGCCACTTGGGAGCCATCTGGCACTTCCCGGAGCCTCCATTTCCCATTTGTAAAAACAGGATGTACAGCACCAGTTTTCCCACTACTATGACAAAACACCTGAGGAAAACAATTTGAAAGGAGAAGCATCTCTTAGCTCAGAGGCCTCAGTCTGTGGTCAACTGGCTCCATCACTTGTAAGCCTGAGGAATGATGGAACACCCCAGTGGAAGTGCATGGAGGAGGAAAGCTGCCCACCCCATGGAGACCAAAAAACAGAAAAGGTAAGGAAAAAGGCCAGGGACAAGATATACTCTTCAGAGGCATGGCCTCCAACTAGGCCCACCTAATCACTAAGGCCTGTTAAGCTATGAACCCATCTATAGACCAAGCCACGGAAGCCAGTGCCCTCAAAATCCAATCACTCCCCAATAGCGCTACTAGTTGGGGATCAAGCTTTAACACGAGTCCTGTGGGGACATTTCACACTTAAATAATAGCAACGTGGAAACCCCCACCCAATCTGGGCACTGTGGAATTCAGTGGTAAGTGGACTCTGTCCCTGACTTTGAGGAACTCTCAGCCAAGTGTGAGAATTAGATCAGGTGTCTTGATGGGAACACTAACAGCCCCAAAGGTGGGAGCAGGGGTTCCTGCCTGATTCAGGAAGAAGTATCAGAAAAGGGCAACCACGTGAGGGCCTAGCCAGGTTGCTACTCACAAGTGCCAGGCCCTCTTCCCAGCACTTGACAAGGACTGTTTAGCCTATGATGACCTCCCTGTGTCACAGACAAGCACCTGCTGTGTTCTGAATATATTCCCCATGTGGTGGGACCAAGAGACAGGGCCTGTGGGGGGTGGTTCCAGACTCATGGATGGATGAGTACCACTCCAGCAGGCAGGAGGTAGATTCCAGTGTGGGAATAGTTCCTAAAGAAAGGATTTCCTCTCTCTCTCTCTCTCTCTCTCTCTCTCTTCCTCCTCCTCCTCCCCCTCCTCCTCCTCCTCCTCCTTCTCCTCCTGCTCCTCTTCCTCTTCTCCTCTACTTCTACTTCATCTCTTTCCTGTATTTGACCTTTCGTCTGCCATTATGGGGTAGCCCAGCAAGAAGAACTCCAGCAGACACCAACCACTCCCTCCATCTTGGACATCCTGTCCTCTAGGACAGTAAGTCAGTAAATTCCTGTTCAGAGTAAGTCAGTCTTAGACATCCTGTTACAGTTCCTCAGCATACATGGGACTGAGATGGAGGCCAAGGCCAGGCATCTGAGCTCCCTTTAGCTGCATTTGGACCTGCAGCCTGGACCACTGAGGAGGAGCTTAAACGGCTTCCTACCATGTACGATGGGTGGTGCCAGAAAGATTAGTAAAGCCTCCTGTGGATTTGTTTGAGGGATGAGCTCAAGGGGAGACCAGCCCCAGATGAGACAGCACCATACCCTAGGCTGGAAGCCCAAGGGACAGGGCAGAAAGGAAGAGGAAGGGATTCTCCTGCTGCTTCCTGAGCATGAGTGGTTATCTTCTCTGATACATTCCCAGCACCATGGTATCTCTCTCATGAGCAGTCCATAACAACTGTGTCTCCCAGGGAGTTGTCACACTGGTCAATGAAACTGACCATCATGTGTGTCAAGAGCATTTATTTGTCAGTGCTCTCTTGTTCTAGGAATATCCCTGTCTTCTCCTCAGTCAACAGGTGTCTCTCTGGCTCATTTTCTCCCTGGAGGACTCCTATTCATCCCTCAAAAATTCAGCTCATATGTCCTTCTGAGAGGTGTCCAAAACTCAGAGACAAGGG
The DNA here is from genome assembly GCA_907164525.1 of Lophiomys imhausi. Lineage (NCBI taxonomy): Eukaryota > Metazoa > Chordata > Mammalia > Rodentia > Muridae > Lophiomys > Lophiomys imhausi. The sequence goes on from CAJQZJ010001061.1 coordinate 260,250, forward strand.
TTCTGAAAGAGAGTAGGGAATGGAGAGGTAGAGTCAGGAAGGCAGGGCAAGGACCAGAGGCTGCCCAGGCCAGCCAGGTAGACTGGGACTCAGCACTCTAAGAACTAGGCCCCAGGTTCCCTCACCTCTCAAGAGCTCCTGTTTAGAATGAGGGAGGTCATTGCAGGACAAGACCAGGCTGCTCTTGTGTTGCTAGGGAATGAACCAGCCAGCAGGCACGAGTCCAAGGATCAGTTTATTGAAGCTGGGACTGAACCATGGTGCTGTATGCTTTCTGAAGCACATCTGTGGTTGCCCAATCATCCCTACCCCCAAACAGGCAGAGTCACAGGGACAGAGGGCAAGGTGGGCCCACATGGACAGGGAACACTTATACTGTCACCAATGCAGGCTGGAGACTGGGAGGGAAACTGAGGAAGAGTGGGCAGACAGACAGGGCTCTGTAGTGAACAGGGAGAACCACAGCCACACTGCCTCATGATGCCACAGTGAGCACAACAGCATTCTGCAAAAACAGGAATTCTCAGTTAGATCTCCAAGCCCCAGGCCCACATACCTGCCTCGCCTCATTCCCAGTCGCCCCGTCTGCCTGAGACCCAGCACTAAATGAGGGATGAGCAGGTGAAATGTGGCTGATGTGGGCCAGGTTGCTGACTCAGATGGTTCAAGGGCCGTTTTTGCCAATGACATACTAGATAACTTTGACATCCCTTGGCCTTCATCCTCATCTTAAAGATTGGTACAGAAACCCCTGTTCTGGTCCCTTCCTAGAGCTATCCTAAGACTCAAAAGTGTGCTGATTTGAACAGGTTTGTGGCAACAACATGGTGGGGGGGAATGGTGTCCCACAATCTGACATGTTTCAGTCATGCCTGACACAGACACGAGATGATGGAAGGCCAGCACAAGTATTTGCTCTCCATGAACCAAAGAACTGTGATTCTGTGAGTTCCTTCTTCAGGTCAGACATGCCTTACTGCTGCAGAATTTTGTGACTGACCAACAATGTCTGCCATGGGCAAGGAAGGACAAGGAAGAAATGCATGTGCTATATATTTGCTATTTCTGAGATAAGTGCTTTGTGTTTCTCTGAGCTAAATAGAAATGATAGAGACCAGCCAGAGGGTGAGGCAGGGCATGCTCCTCAGAGGTGTCAAATGGGCCTCTCTAGATATAAGCTAAAGTGTCATCTTGGGGCACATCACAGGAGACGCTCACCTCAATGATTTCTACTATGGAATTGGCAAAGTTGACATTGAGAATCTTAGGCAGAGGTACTCCAACCTCCAGGTGTTCTGTGAAGAGAAAATGGTTGAAGGCAAAGATGGCGGTGTCTCAGACCCTGATGACTGATAGACATTTCCCCCTGTGGGAATTCAGCTTCTTGTTGGCAAATTCCTACTTACCCACCATACCCAAACAAAACAAGTCAAAACCTCTGTTTTCTATGTCATGCTTGTGGTTCCCCTTCAGCCACACCTCCTAGAGGACCTCCCTCGATCCCTGCATCCTGTGCCAGCTCTGGTCTAGCCATTGGTTGATATGGGCTGCTTCCCACTTGACTGTAGGCACCTAAGCAGGGCCCAGGTGAGGTTAACTCTGGAGGCCCATGACAGTGCTGGTCATTCTGCATGAATGGAAACACTGGCATATCTCTGGCCTCAGTATTCTCATCTGCGCAAGGAAGCAAGGAGCAAATCAGTCTCCAGTTCAGCCATACCGTTGAGTTTCTGCATGTAGGCAGCCCGGACCACATCACTGAGCCATTCTTCTAGGGGGGAAGTCTGCAACAGAGGATGGTATGAGAGGAACTTAGAGGGAAACCAGAGGCCTGGAAGCCTCCAAAAGCCTAAAGAGACAGTTCCTGGCAGGTAATGGCTCCCTCAGATTGGGCTATGTAACCCAGTGACAGCAAAGGAGACTCTGGTTAATGCAGTCTTCACCTTTAACCTGGGATCTTGGAAGACATGCCCTTCTAGAAGATTCTGTGGGTTAGGGTGGGTGTGCCTAAGAAAGAAAGAAGGAAATGTGCCCAGCTCTAGTAGAACTCTGTGAAGTCTGACCTTAGAATCTAGACACTTTAGGAGCCCTCAGAACGTTCTGGAATCTGAGGCTGTCCCTGAGATTTCAGAACCTCAGAAGTCTGTGAGAAGCAGGAACCTCGGGGCTCTGTGGGGTTCTGAAATGCTAGAACTTCCTGGACTCAGAACTTTGTTTGAAGTTCCAGATCTTTGGACCTTGTGAACTTTTGAATGTTTGCAATTGTGAGGACCCAAGACCTTGGAAAAACATGAGATTGGGTTTGCTAAGTAATGTCACTAGTACACACACGCATGCACACGCACACATATATAGCCACATACACACACGTATATGCACACACATGTGTGCACACACTCATACATCACATACACACATGAGTGTGCACACACACATTCACACATACTCATGGGCACACACACAGAAGTGCACAGGCACAAACAAGCATGCACACTAGCACACTGCCTCTGTTTTTCAGCTCTGGCCTACTGGGGCTGGACCCACGCAGAGGCAGCCATGACCTTGACTCAGCCCCCACTCCCCACCCGAGTCCCGCCTTCTGCCAAACTCCTTCCCGGGAACTTACATCAAAAGGTTGGGGAAAGGAGGAGGCCAGCTGGACACTCAGCCTGGCAGAGAAAAAAAGACATGTTGAGAGGACCTGGCCGCTCCTCACTCCCTGCTGAGAGCTGTTTGTCCCAGCTTACCCTGGCCCACCCCAGTCATGGCTTTCCAGGGACAGGAAACAGGACCCAGGCCAACTCATCTCTCTCCAGCCTTTGTCCAGGGTCTCTGTTTTCCTCCCTGTGAAACAGACTGAGGCCCTCTCTTCCCTTCTGAGACATCACAGATTCCTCCTCGGTGTTTCCCAGCTGTCTGTGTGTACGACTGGCCTTTCCCTAGCCTGACATCATACATGCACCAGTCTGCATCTAGCAGGTGCTCCCTAATGGCAGTCCACACCAGGTGACCCACGTGCAATTCATGGTGAGCCTGGACCTCTCTCTTCTCCTCTGCAGTGCTGTGAAATAACTACCACCAGGAGGCAGAAGTGAGCAGGCAGCAATGGAACCACAGGGAAGTTGTGGGCACCAAAGCAGGGAGATACATACTGGGTGCTGTGGCTCGGGACAGACAGGTCTCAAAGACATCTGAGAAACCCTCTACAACTGAGACAGGTGGCAGACAGACCTTACCACAGCCAGAGCACCAGCTGGAGAGGGAGGCCTGGATCATAGGCCCATTGCCTGAACCTGGGCTACAGTGGTTTACAAACTGCAAAGTGCTCGGCTGGGCAGTGTGTGAAAGTGCGAGGAGACGGTCTTTCACCTTCATCTTGGCTGTGTGGGTTCTCTTGATGCCCAGACAACATAGGACAGTGATGAGGGACCTAAGGAAACAGCTGCCAGCGCTCTGGGACACATGTTCCTTTGGTCAGCCTCAGGTTTAGGACACAGCCTCTGTGTTCTGGGCAGGCTCATGGCCAGAGGCAGTCTCCAAGCAGAGGGAGTGGTGGAGAAGCTAGTCAGGGTCACCTACTCTGAGACCTGCTATTTGATCTGTAGTGACCACTGTGTCCCCTCCCTATAGGCCCTAAGATGAGACAAATCTGCTAAGCACCCAGCTCAGTGATGCTTACCAACACCAAGTGACCCCTGGTTTAGCCAGTCCCTGATTCTTGTTTCTAGAGGGAGAGACAGACCATCCAAAGACCCCACATTACCGTTCCAGGGCCAGGGATATGTGCAGCTTGGTAGTGGATGGAGCCAGGTGGGCATTTAGAGTCATAACCTGAAAAGAAGAGTGGGCAGATGTTTTCCCTGACTCTGCAAGGCATAGGGATGGTCACCCGATGCCAGGAGAGCCTCTGGCTGTTCCTGCCATGGGCTGCTGTGGTCCTACTGTGTGGCAGGAGCTGCAGGTGTTCTGGTCTAAAGACCAGGACCCTCTGTTTAACCCATGGGGGAGCTAGAGGCTCCCCAGGGGCACTTGAGCTAGCCTAGGAAGATAGCAAAAGAGAGAGCCAGACCAGGCAGAGCACAAGGCATGCTGGGATCAGCAGGCTGAGGCAAGACTCAGGTCCCCCAGGCCACAGCTGAGCAGAGGCAGGCCACTGGGGAGCAACTCCCAGGACTTGAGGAAACAGAATGGACCCATTGGGCCAGAAAAGAGCTAGGGGCTGGTGGGAAGCTGGGTAAACAATTGGGCTTAGTTCAGAAATGATATGGAGGATCTTGCTGTGCAATGTGGGGCTCTCCACTCACCCCTCAGCCACTTACCCCTTTCAGCTGGAAAAGGGCTACAGGAGTTCCTTGAGGGATAGAAGACAGAAAGTGGATGGTGGCTGAAATGGAGACTGTGGCCTTCTTGTTCTGCAGCTGGACCATGGGTGGTTTTGTCACCCGCAGTGAAAGCAGGAGGTGCTGACCAGGGGGCAGATTCCCCAGGGCCTGGGAGAGATAAGAAAAGATCAGGGGCATAAAGGCAGCTTAGGTGCCCAGTATTAGAAGCAGTCCATCCACAAACACATTGACCATCTGCTAGGTAAGAGGCATCATGCTTAGCAGCGAGGTTACAGACTAGGATAGCAGGTACTTTGTCCTGTCAAGGTGACAAGACTCTAACCACAGGGCCACCAAATCAGACTCTTTCTCATACACAGGCAAAATCTTCCCCCAAACAAGCTGGGCATGGTGGCACACATCTAAAAGCCCAGCACTTGGGAGCTAGAAACATAAGGATCAAAAGTTAAGGCTAGCCTTGGCTAGATAATAAGTTCAAAGACAATCTGGGCTACATGCAGCTCTGTATCAAACATAAGACACCAAACATCTACTGCTGCGCCTAGGGGCCCTCCCAGCTGTCTCTGTCACCCAACTGCTCTTGCACTTCATCCTACCTTCAAGAGGTTCTCCTGAGGGTCCATCCCCAGCCCCTCCTCTTCTGACCCCCCTCTGCCTTTCAGCCCAGAGACTCTGAGAGGTGCAAGTCCCACCTTGCTCCCTGAGGCTGCCTGGAGCAATTCCCTTCAAGGACTCACAGACCTTGTCCTCCACATCCAACTCATCAGCCACCCCCACCCTCTGTTCCTCTGCCCAGCCCCTCTCAGGCTCTGCCACTACTCCAAGATCCCTAAGGTAACAGTAGTCATTTCAACTTCAAACGATTTCTAGTTCCCTCAGCTACATAGTAGTGGGTCCCATCTCATTTGAATTACTAGGAAGCTGGGCCTTGGGGTCATGTCCACTATCCCCACCTCCATGACCCCTCCCCTTTGTCTCTCCAGGACAGAGAACACAAAGAGCAGGGGACATCTTCAGTCTGAGAGGACCCTTGAGGGTCAATCTTAGAATTCCTTGAGTTGACGATTCAGTAACTCGGGAATTTGGGCTCGGGGCCCTGACCCTCAAACTCCAGCATGCAAGTGTCCTGGAGGCCATGCCTCTGTCCTCTAAGCTGCTGGAATATCCTGGCTTCCATCACTTCTCAAAAGATGGATGTCCCTGGAAGACTCAGAATGATCTAATTATAAATCAGTAGCCTGGGAAGACTACTGCTCTCTGCCTGCTGGAGCTGCTGTGACCACAGGACTTGGGTGGCTTTTGAAACACTCTGGCTCTTTCCTTTCTAAGCCAGTTTTGCTATCAGAAAAGGATCTGGTGTTAGTGATCCAAACCTTAGTATAAATTTGGACTCAGTATTAATCATGGCTGTCTGCAGAGATGCCCTGGGGAAAATTCTGGAGTCCGTTCAGATTCAAGGGGGAAGAGCTACATTGATGGAACCCCTAAGAGAGCCACTCACCTTAGGGGCCAAAGCTGCCAGGTCAGTAGTGGTCAATGGAATATTTCTGGGAACCTGGACATGAGAGCAAACAAGAGGTTAGTGGAGAAGGAAGCAATCCCTGAGGAAAGGTGCAAGACAGGGGAATGTGTCCCTCCCACCTCTGTCACAACAGATGCTCCCACCTATTTGGTGATAACTGAGGATGACCCCGTGCCAGGACCCAGACCTGTGCTGAGTGCTCTTCCCAGATTCCCTCCTACAACCCAAACAGCAGCTCAGTGGCCGGGCTAAGGCTGCCCTCACTTTACACAAGTGATGCAGGTGCTCTGCCCAGGGTCTACCCTTGGCTAATGGTGACCAAGGGTGTGCAGCACGTGCAGCTGGGCTGCCTGCTATCAGATCCCTCTCACTGCTGCCAGACCACACTGGAAGAAAAGGAAGCATCAGTCCCAGGTGCGCTTGTCTGTCACCCCAGTGGTCACTCATGAATATGAGCACTTCCAATCTTCATAAGTTAGGAGGTTCACACAAGCTTGCCACCTCTGTCTAAAATGTTAGGAAATGTGGTCCCACTGGGCTCATGTCCCTTCCCTTTAAGGTAGCTAGGTGGTGGTCACCGTGGTCTTACCAGGTTGTTAAGCAATGGTGGCACCACATGAACCACGTATCAGAAAAGATCTGTCCACACTCTGTCCCCAGGGCTCCAGGAGCACTCTCAGGCTCAGGTAGCACACCGTGATGGCGGCAGCATGAGACACACTCTGGAAGGACTTCTCATCACAATGGTCACAGCCCCATCCATGGGCCATCCAACTCGGGGCCCCATTCAGGTCTCAAAAGCTACCTCTGTCCCCTGGGGACTCCTCCCCACCCTGCATGAGGTGAGAGGACAACACTCTTGCCTTGAGCCTAAGTCATGTGTAAGACTCCAAGTAGCTCAGAGCTCACTGCTCCAGGCAGGGTAGAGACCAAGAAAAAGCCTCTGGTGGGGCTTCTAGAGGCCAGGCCTTCTAAACCAAAGAGCATGGGAGCAAGGAAGTCCCACAAGTTCCAGAACAAAAGCGCAAGTGGCCTTCATCGAAGTCTAAGCCTAGTTTTCTTTTCTCCAACTCAAATCTTCTCTTGAGAAAGTAGACGGCATGTTAGCCATTCCTACTTTAGTGTAAAAAATAGCGTAAACTCAAGAAAGGTTCATCTGGTGCAAGAACGGAAGGAAAGCCAGCTAGTTTCCCTCTCTATGCCAGTTCTGGTTGTTGGGAGTGGCTTTCTGGAGGAATAAATTTAGAAGGCTTCTGAGTGACATGCAGGTATGAAGGGTTATTGCCCTGCTCCTCTAGGACAGAATGGACAACAGCATGTGTGCTCTCAACATGTCCAACCCTTGCTTACAGAGAACAGGTTCAGCAAGGCTGTGAGTGACGATGGGAAAACTCAGCAGCACCCCTGCAAAGGCCAGGCAGCAGGCGTCCCTACCCAGCATCCGCATCCCACTCACCATCTCAGGAGTGATGTCTAGGTCAAGGGCACCATTGGTCTGCAGGAGCCCAAACACGGTGCTGAAGAGGTAGAGTGGGGCAGTCACTTGGGAGGTGTGGTCCTCCTTGGGGGGCATCTTGATTGGGAGGCGTGGCTTGGGGAAATCAATGACATCACCAGCAATGCTCTTCACGATGGGCTACCAGGCAGGAGACTGGGGGGGAGCGGGGGCGGTCTGTGACTGCTCAGCCTCCTAGGCTTGCCCAGGATCCCCATCCATCTCTGCGGTTCCACCATGGACTCCACTTCCCTGGCCTTGGGACACTCACATTCACATCCAGCTCAATGTACTGGTTGGAGATTAGGGGCAGTGTAGCCAGAGTGAACTCCACAGACCCCAGAGGCCCAAGGGGAACCAGGCCTGCAGGAAAGAGGGCAGACAGGAAGACCTCAACCCAGGCCCCCAGAGACAGCACCACTGGCATTTATTGAGCACCCATTGCATACTTAGTCTTTACCCAGAACTCATTCAGGGTGGTGTTGTCACCCAGCTGGTGAAGGTCTACAGCCCAAGGCAAAACCTGTGTTTTCAGGGCTGCTGTGGCTGATCCACGCCTGCCCTGCCTCTCTCCCCAGCCTCCCTGGGACCACAGCACCATCCTGCCCTGTGTCTTCTCATACTTCCCTGAGTACAGAGGTCTCCACAAGGCAGAGAGACAGAGTCACTGGGATGCAAAGCCATGGCTGCCTTGCTAAAGCCCTCTGGGCCTGTGGCTTCTATCTCCACAGAGAACCTTTGCCTCCTGATTCAGTCTCAAAGGCTCAGTAAGTGTTAGCCTGCAGCAGCTGGCAAGTGGAGAGCTCGGATATGGATGCTCTCAGGCTCCTCCCCCTGGAGCACGTGGGCTCCTCCCTAGACATCCTCCCTAGTACCTCTTCCTAAGTCTCCACTCTAGGGCTTCTTCAGAGGTCTCCCCAAAGTAGAGTGGACAGTCTGAGGAGGAAGAGAAACTTCCCCTTCTTCCCCCACTTCCTTTGAATGGCCACCTGCTCACTGGCGAGGGAAGGCAGACAGGAGAGGGAACACAGAGGAGGAGCAACTTACTCAGAGTAGCCCCCAAGAGCTCGTTCACCACACTCAGCACGCTGTCTACCACGGGGCACAGCTGTACAGGAGGAGACAGAGGTCACTGGAGAGATAAGGGGCACCCTGCTTGAAGCAGGAGACAGCTGCGTCTCTCCAAAAGGCCTGGCTCTGTAGTGCTGAGGCCCAAAGCAAAGCTGGGTGTGAAGACAGGATGGGGCAGTGGTATATGGGAGCCAGTCTCTTATATGAGCCCCATTAGGAAGTACTAAAAGTTGCTGGGGGGCACAGTAGAAACTGCAGCAGTGGCTGGGGCAAGGCCAAGGTGACTGCTGTTGCCTCTGTGTCACAGATCCATCCTGCCACCCCAGTGTGGAGCCAGAGGCCTGTGGTCAGAAGTCCTAAGGTAGCTCATCTTCTCCATCATCCAAAAGGCCCACCACGCCCTGCCTTGTGCTCTCTGAATCCTGTGTTGTGAATTCAGCGGGCAGACACTTTACCCACCCAAGAGAGAGTCGAGCCTAGCACTTCAGTCCACAGTCAGGGTCAGAGACAAAGGGCCACCTGCCAAGGTCACAGTTATTGGCAGAAACAAAAGCTAGGGCTGAGGCAAGACTGGTGCCCACACTCCAGGCCCACACTGAGAGGAGAACGGATGCAGGTAGCCAGCTGGTGTAACCTACAGCACCGGGCATCCAGGGAGGAGAACTACACAGGGAAGCCACAACACAACACTGACCTCAAAACCCCAACCCCACTCAGAATAATGGCTGAGAACTCTGGCTGGAAGTGCTCCCAGCACACAAAGCCAGATTCCCCCCCACACCCCCCAGAGCCAGGGTGAACCTCCTTGAATCTACCTGAGGTGTTTTCTCCCCTCCCGTGGCCACACTGCTTCCTTCAGTCCAGGGTAGACAGTCCACTGCCACCCACACGGTACTCCTTACAATGTCTTAGGAATGCCCTTGGCAGCCTGGTGGGGGCCACACTCACCAGTCCAGGCAGTACTTTGCACAGTGTCTGTTCTACGAGCCCAAAGATCGGTGTGGGCAGCAGTCTGGGGGGAAGAGACATGAAGGTAGATGGCAGGGCAGGTGGACCAGGGGCCCTACCTTTCTCCTATCTCTTCCTTTTGTGAGGTTGGCTGGATCTTTGGGGACTTGTCTTTAAGCTTTGGCCCCACCTTCCCATGGGACACCCAAGGTTTTAGCTTCCCTGGCTAGACAGCCCCACCTTATCCCATGCCACTGCCAGATGGGAGAGGAGCCCACACATGTGTGCTAGGTAGCCTGTGCCCCGGAACTATCTGACCCCTGTCTCACCCAACAATTGCAGGCAAGAGTCATTTGCATGTGCAGCAATGGCTGACTCAGTTTGGGGCCCAATAAACAATAAATGAGTGAATAAAAGAGTAGATGGCCTGAGGATGAGGAATATCTGCAGTTGGGCTCAAGTCTGTCTGGAGACCATAGGGATACAGGGTCACACCCCTAAAGAGCCACATCCCAAGACAGTGGAAGACCCTCGGCTTACCACCCCAGGAATATCAGAAGAGACACTGGAAGAGACATTAAAATGTAAGGACACCTGCAATGTCCTTGTTAAAACCTTTACAGAAGACCCCTACCTATTCCTGGAGCTAACACCAAGCCAGCTAGGTGGAGGAGATGAGGCATAGTCTGGAATGAAGACAATGCCCAGAAGACTGAAGAGGAACGAGCCAAGAGAGAGCAGTGCAGTGGTCAGAGACCAGCTTCCATGCCTGCCTCATCTGTGTGTGAGACCTTGGGCAGGGCCCTTGCCCTCTGTGGGCTCTGCTCTCTCCCTGGAGTGAGGCTGGTCATGAGTGTGGGCAGGTGAGTGGGTGCCCCACAGGAAGGGGTGGGTGTGAAGTGCTTGCAGGTACACACAGGAGACACTGAGATCCCAGCATGCAGGAATGGTTCCAGGATCACACAAGTCAAGGGTTGAACTGGGGCTCTTACATGCTGAGAGCAGGGACAGAGATTCTGGGTAACAGGGAGTCCTGAGTGGGACCCCGGGGAAAGGAGAAAGAAGGGCATCACTCTGGAGTAGCTGTGTTGTGAACTACAGCTTGGGTCTCAGATTTGGGACAAAAGCAGGAACTACAGGGCAGCATGACATTCTCAGACAGGCGCCCCATGCTGGATGTGTGCAAGCTAGTCCCAAGACAGAGACTCACCCTGATACCACGCTGATGCGGCCCAAGAGTGTGTTGCAGCGCTTAAGGACCAAGATGGGTGTCCCCCGTGGGCTCATGCCCAGTGCCACCTTCGAGGACACATTCACCTCTGCGGCCAGCTGCAGGAGGCCCACTATGGGACTGCAAGACCCCCAAAGTGAGCATGGCCTGCCTCCCAGTCCTTACCCATTTCCATACCCAGGCCACGTCCACTCTATCCTTGGACGCTGTAGATGGCAGGGGACCTGGTCCCCAAGCATCTGCATTACCCTCTTCCCCACCTCAGACAGTGGAGGAGGGCCTGGGAAGCTCCATGGAAGCTTGGGGCTCCTCAGTGAAGTGGGGTCCTCTGGGGAAAGGTAATAAAATGAGGTCCCAAAAGAAACAGGATGGGAGAACCCTGGGGAAAGTGAGGCAGAGGTAATGGGGGACAGTGGATGTGGGCTCCCAGAAGCACACTCACCCAGCGCCATGCAGGCTAACCTTGGTGTACAGGCTCAGCTGCACCCCAAAGCCTGGCATCAATTTGATTGACACTTTGGGTAGAGTTAGTTCCTCTATCTTCAGCCTGGAGAAGAGGTAAAATGGACTGCTCACTCCTATATACCCCGAGGCCTGTGTGGATCCCGACTGGCAGATTCTTAGTGAGGTTCATGCTTGGTAATGTAACCCCAACATCACAGTTGGAGGCCCTACCCTATCTGGAAGCCTCAGTCCTAGTTTGGTCTCTGACTGTGACATTGGCTTCCACCTAGGGCACACCCCACAAGGGATTTCTTAGCCAGGTATCCTTACAGCTCATTCTTGCTATTACTGTCTGCAGCATTCATTTCTGACTCTCTTTAACCTAGCATCCTCCCCCAGCTAGCTGAGTCCACCTGGCTCTCCTGATTTCAGCCAGACATCCCTCTTCCAGGAAGCCCTCCTTCCTAGTTCTCAGCCTGCAGCTTATATCCCTGTCTGAGCCCAGGGCACTGTCATATCAGGCTTTGGCACTTTCTGCAGCTCCCTGAAACAAGGATGATGTGCGGTTCATTCAGCCAGGGAGGTATGAGGAGATGTGGAATGTAATAATAGTGATGGTATTTATTGAGTGTTCACTGCATATATGGTTTTATTTGTCGTACTGCACAAAGATTAATGCTGTCCTGCCATCATGGCGTCCAACCAGGATGCTTCAGGCCCCTGCTCTGTGGCTACCTAACTGTGACAAGGGATGTATCACATTGCTGCTGCGTCTCAGTGCCCACATGTGTAAAACCTAGACATTGACACGGTCTACCTCGGAGTGACTCAACGAAGCTGAACACTATCAGCTGTCACCTACCCCCTTTGTGGATGTGGTTGTCACATGGGGACCTGACCCCCATCTCCTCTGATATCACAAGCCTGTGCTCCTCCACCGACTGACTGTCCTGATTCAAGCCAGCCATGGCCAGGCAGAGTGGACTGCAGTCATACACATAAACGGGGTCCCCTCCACCAATGAGTGAGCACAGCAGGGACCTTCCCTGTAGGGCTTCCACCCCCTGTGGAGGGAGTTGATACTTGTCCTATCTCTGCATTTGGTAGACCAGCTTATCAACAGTGTTTAAGGTCACCTAAAACCCCTGTTTGTACTGCTCTGATAAAAGTATTAGCCGCCTGTTCATTTCTAAAATTCCAAAATTACTGCAAAGCCCTGTTTATATGATGAAGGCATTCTGATGAACAACCTAGATGAGAATTCCTCCTCTCCTTGGGTTTATAATCTTGTGTGGCGACAAAGACACACCAGTAAAAATGTATGGAGTGTACAGAGTGAGTGTCCCCTAGAGACCCTGAAGGTGGGGAGGGGCTGAGGAGGAGCTCATCAGAGCCAGAGTCTTGTGAGCAGACACCCAAAAGAGATGAGGAGAAGAGCCAAACAGACACCTGGGTTAGCCCAGAAATACCAAGCAATCTTCCCTGGGTCACACAGCAAGTAACTTCTTGTCTCCAGCCCCAGCCCCTGAGTGACAATGACGTGAGGCTATCCCTGCCTGACTCATAGTCATTTTCCCACCACCTTCTTACAACACCTCCCTGCCTACCAGAGGTCACAGTCTCTCACCCCCCTTCCCAGACACAAGTGGAGACAAGCCTTCCTGCAGAACCCTTCAGAGCCCTGAGGCCTCACCCAGAGAGTTCTTGCACAAGACTAAAGATGCCCCCATAGCTTAGCAGACCACCGCCTCCAAGAAGCCCTCCTGAGCCCAGAAGGCCCTGGTTCACCGAGGTCACTGTTCCCAGCACGTTTTGCAGAATAGGGACCCCAACCAGTGAGTTCTGTATGGCTGCAGAGAGGGAGAAACAGAGGAATATTTAATAAATTCCACCCTGAGAACCATGGCTGATGATGCCCTGTCCTTTTAGCTTCACAGGCTGTTTTCACTAGGATTGACACATCACATTCAAGAGGTGGGAACTTCTCCCACTGGCCCCACTTGTGTGGTGCCCAGAGAGTATCAGGAATAAATGAACACTTCTCCCTAACAATTCCCTCATCTATGGACAAAAGACCAGAAAGGGGCAAACACTTGCCCAATGAACAAATAAGATGTGAGGGCCGTGAGTTAAACTTGGGCTCCAGATCCTAGGGCTATGCTGTGGCCAAACTAGAGAGTGGATCCAGTGATTTGATGGCAGTGTTGAGGCTAGCCCAATCCTGAGTCCGCAGCCTGATTCTGCGACTGTGGGGAGGGCAGAATGGAGGAACCCTCTATAGGAAACCCTGTACTGTCCCTGAGATGGTCACCCCAGGAACACGAGGTGGGAATATGACCCAGCCAGTCCCTCCTCCATCTCTGTCGCTAGCCCTAGGCCATTCTTTACAGTTGGATTCTCTGCTCAGAGGAAAGGGCATCAGTGACCATTGAAGGAACTGGAAAACAAGACCAAGCTTCCCAGAGTATGTGCTGCTGGCACCCCAGGGTCCTAACAAAATATACCAGAATATGTCAGCTGAGCACTCAGCCTCAGCTTGAACACACCTCTGATGCAGACATTGTAGTCAGGTTCCTCCCGGCCTGCCCACCTGCCTCTGGCTCACCTTTGCCCAGCTCATCTTTGTCAATCCGAGCCAGGGTGCCCACTGTCTCAAGCAGCCCCAGGCATGGAGTGGCCAGGCCCCAGAGGAGAAGCAGAGTGTACACACCCAGCGTCATCAGTTGCACACCTGGGTAAGGGGAAAGACTTTACCAGGTCTGCACACCCAGCCTGTCCCCTCCTGCTCTCCGTCACTGTCATTGCTACTCTGGAACCCTCTTTCCTTCCTGACCAACCTCAAGTGGCTTCATTCTTGCCCTATCCAGCCACTACATAGGAGAAGTTGCTCAGCACAGTTTCCAATGCCTGCATTGGATCCCTTTTCACAGGTGGGAAAACTGAGGCTCAGAGATAGAAGGGAACTCAACCAAGGGCTAGCCACCAACAGGACCAGCATTCCATGTGACTTAAAGGTTGTCTTGTCTTTGGCCCTGTGAGCCTGACAGGGTCTACTTCATCGATACCCTCCCCCTCCATTACAACAGAAAGGGAGCTGTAGCTCTAGGTTGCTTCCTTGCTGGCTTCCAGGGCCATTTCAGAAAGAGTGGCTGTTCTGAGACACGCAGCACTAAGCCTAACACATTACTCCTCTCCATCTCTATTCCAATTGTATCTGGAGTGCGAAATGGAGTGGAGGCAGTGGATAGACAGACAGCTAGTTATAACTATAAATCCACAGAGCAGATGTCTCTTGAGGTGTATCTACATGTATCCCCTCACAATAGATACCCCTCAGTGGCTCCCACTACCTGTGGGATGAGGCCCAAGGCTTCTCACCATTACCCATAAATCTTAGTTTTGACCACCTTAGTTTTAAATGTGCTAAATCCTGTACCACCCCAGGGCCTTTGCACATGTTATTCTAGTTGCTAGGAAGTCTCCTCCTTATCACCTCATGACTGACTCTTAGGCCATCAGGTTTGCTACCTTCCGGGAGAGGCCTCTCCCCTTGCCTTGTCTGGAGAAAACTATCAATCATTGGGATGTTTATTTTGAGACACTTCTCATGAGTTGCATTTATGCAAACGTGTGTCCATATCCTTGCTGCCCAACTCTGTAAGCTGCAGGAAAGAGGGGATTATGTCTTGGGTCTCAGTGCAGCTCCCGTGTGCACTGGAAGGGCTTCTGTCATGGCATGAGGATGGCATCCAGTACCTCTTCATTCACCAAGCCGCAGCTTCTGTTACAGAGTGAGTCAACCCAGAGCACACACCTTCTCTGTGGTGCCGAGGTGTCTCATGGGCAACACATGACCCAACAGCAAACTTGGATGTACACTCTGTTTACCAAGACATGGCCCTGAGTGGCCTTGTCACCCTAGGATCTCTCGCAGAAGGAATTACTGCCATGGTAGGAGGAAAGTTGGGTCCCACCATTTAGAGAGAGAGGCTAGCCTAAAACTGTCCATGGGTAATTTTGGCTCCAGTCCAGCCAGCCATGCTATGTATGGCCTTACGTAGCAAGGACCCCAGATCTATAAGATGGGAAAATTCCCTCCTGCAACCCTCCAGGTACTCCTAGGGCCTTCCTTCCTCTGAGATTGATTCATTCTATGGCCATTATTCAGATGGCACAGCAAGAGTCTCAGGGTCTGTGGAGGGGATTAGGATGGGGCCAGGTCACCTGGGGGCCACCTTACCGGTCTGTTCCTCCTGCTCTGCGGGTGGGTTCCCAGCCTCCTGTGAGCTCCTTCACACCTGAGCCCAGGGGTTGCCCTTATATACCCACAGCAGCTCGGGGACACAAAGGGGGCACAGTCGCCAGAAACCCGTCAGTATGTCATGTCAGGAGCAAATTGCGGTTTTCCCCCAGGGCCTGAATTAAGCCTTCCTTCTGCACAGAAAGCCAGGGGCTAGGGTCAGAGCCCAGGGGCGGGAAGAAATTCATAGGGACTGCAGAGGTCACTCCCTCTCCCCAACTGGGGTGGGTGGGACTCTGGTACTCCCATGTAACTCCCTTCAGGTCCTTAGGAGCTACCACAATGGTACAGGGTCCATCTTGCCTCCCTTTCCCACCCTCCAAAAAGGCCTGGAGGGAAGAAAGCCTCTTAAAGCAACTGGACCCTCTTGACTCTAATCCAGCCACTAGCATGGAGAAATCCAGGCACGGGGAAAGAGACTGGGACCTACTTGGGGAAGGGTGGCCAACTCCAACCACACTCCATGGCTTAGAAGGGTGCAGAAGCATTCATTCATTCAATCACTCAGTCAGTCATTCTACAGCAGGCATTTGTGGAGTGCCTAATGTTTACCAGATGTAGGGTGTCCCTATGAACAGAAGAGCAACCATGCTCCCAGGGACTGACACACCCTTTGGCATTTCAGCAACCATGAATTAAAAATGACAGAATGATAAAATTAATGTTCATAGCATGATTCATTTAACCACACACATATAGTCAGCATGTTCCAGGAGAACAATGGGGATGAGGGGCTTTCTTTCCTTTTCTCACACTTTCACCAGGTCCACTCACAACGCTCCAAACTTGCATCTCAAGCAATGGCAGCCTGTAAGCCCACAGCTCTGGAGGGAACACACACACACACATGCATACATACACACATACACATCAAACACACATGCATACATACACATATACATACCACACACATGCATACACACACATATACATAACACACACGTGCCTACATACACATACACATAATATACACACACATGCATAAACATATACATAAAACATACAACAGTCAGCAGCGAGGGCCATAAAACAAGAAGGTAAGCAGTGTTGGAGGTACTAAATATGGTGGCCAGATACCCAGAATGGGAGCAGAACCAGCTTGACCCAAAGAGGAAATGGAAGGGAGTCTGATGGGTACTTGGGAAGGAGCTTGTCAGGCAAAGCAATACTGAGCCCCAGGCTAGCAGGGAGGCCAGTGGGAATCATGGAGGTGTGGCCTAGCAGGCTATACTGTACACCCAAGGGCTGTGGCTGTTTATTTTTTCAATCTTTTTTTTTTTTTTTTTTTTGAGACAGGATCTCTCTGTAACCTAGGCTGGCCTGGAACTTGTGAACCATCCTGCCCCAACCTGACTGGATTACGGATGTAAGTCACATGCCTCAATGTTTTTGTTTTTTATGTGCATTTAGTTCTGCAGATATCTGTCCCAGCATCACCACCTCCAAGAAGTCTTCTGGAACTCTATACTGGATGAGGCCCCACCTCTGAGCCCTGCTCTGTCACCTGGGTCTTCCTGTCTGAGAACCTGTGACATTTCAGATGGTCACTGTGTCTGTGGTGTCTCCTTCAGGGCCTTCCAGAGAGATGAGGTAGATGTTCCTCGGTCACATGTCTCTGAACAGGAAGTACCTTGAAATATGGGATCCGAGCAGAAAGGGGCCCGAAGTGCATAGCTTGGTGAACTTTTAAAATGGGTGCTCACAATGTTCCCTGATGTCCCCTCCAAATCATGGCCCACTAAAGTTGACCACTGTCCTAACACAGTGGATGGGGTGTAGAGTACAGTGTGTCTATGTTCTTCCATGAGCTCCCTTCTGCACACATTGTGCCCACATAACTGTTTCACATGGCCTCTGCCAGGGGCCACCCCACACATGGATGCTCCATTCATGGTTCAGTTGGTTTTGCCATCATGTGTTCCAAAGCATTGGGTCTTCTGATAGTTGGCTATTATGAATGAAGCTACAATGTACTTTTTTTTAACATCTTTCCGTGGGCATGTGCTTGTAGTTTCTATTTCTTGAGCGAACAGTTAAAATCAGAGTCCATGAGGCTACTCACACAACTGAGTGGGAGTGAGGGACCACTACTGTGCATGCCCGAAACAGTTATACCTCTCCTGACCAGTCATGCTAAGTGTGTGAGTGCCGCCATTGCTGCTATGCCAGGCCTTTCAGCGCCCAGAAGCCTCGATGCCCTGAAGACATTTTGAAGGAGAAAGAAGGGTTAGTACCTCCTGCATGTACTCAGCATTGACTGCGCACACAGCCTCTGCATGTGTGACCTCGTCTGGTGCCTTCCCGACCCACTGAGCTTAATTCTATTTCATTTCCTACTCCACCAGGAGCCAAGACCAGGCCAAAGAGAAGCAGCTGGTCCACGACTATCATAGTCCAAACTCAACCTCCAAGTTACTGCCCATCCATTGAACTACACAGATACGAAGGAGTTTTGGGTCCAGAGACCCACTCACAGAAGGATCTAGACACTATTGTCTTGCAGGACCCTTATTCACCATGTCACAAGAATTGCTTTGAATCTGAGGCCAGCCTAGGCTAAGAAAAGCAACCTACCTGAGCTCACTCATTCCACACTCACCATCCTGACCTGCCTGGCCCAGCCTCTTGGAAGGCAGGAAAATGCTACTAGTTTCTGGCTTGCTCTCTCTATATATCTTTTTCCTCTTGGGCCTATACCCACATCTCAAGGTCTCCATCCCTACTTGCAGCCCAGGCATCCCCCACTGTCTCGTGCAGGGTCTGGGAATGGGTGTCTCTATGGAGGAGACTCAAAACAATGCTGTCTCTTGGTCCTACTTTCCACAGACCTCACCCAGCAGGCTGAGGGCAGAGGGCTGTAGCCTGCATGTTTAGGAAGGTGGTGTGCAGGCCTGGTGGTGGTCACGGAAACCTTGGAACGGATCAGAGTAGAGGAGGTGAAAGAACCCGCCTCCTTGGTATTGGCACCTGTGCGTTCCTAGGGTTTGTCCTTAATGTCTGGCATGCCTTGCAGAGCTGTTTTCACCATGAGCAGCAGCAGGCTCATCTGTCATTGCTCTTACTGTATGTAGACTGGCGCTGGACAGGAACATTAGGGCATGGGGGAGGCAAGGGTGCTGGAGAGACTCTGATGACAGTGACATCCTGAAAGTCACCTAAGCAAGCAGCAGACAGAGAATGGAGAGGCAGCGTAGGTGGGACACCACTTTGAGGAGCGTCAGAGTGTCCTTCCCAGGTTGGCTACCCAGGCAGGTCCCTTGGGTTTGGTAGCTGCGACTCAGTTTTGAAGACCTAGCTCAGCTCCCTGTCTGCTCTGGGACCTTGTACCTCGATTTCTTTACATGATATATGCAGTGCTCACAGCTTAGAGAGGAGGGGAGAAGAGGCTGGGACTCACATGAGTTCAAGTCTAGCCTCACATACATGTGTGGGCCCTTGGGGAAGTCACCCCATTTCCCTAAGTCTCCCTTTCATTGGCTAGGGTTGGGGAGTCTTGAAAGATGAGAACATCCAGGGGCAGAGGACTTCTGTCATTGATCCCCAGGAGTAGGGTAACGGGCAGGATTCTCTTGCCTGATTTATGTTCTCAGAGCCAATCTAAAGTGTCTGACCTCACAGCAAGCATCCTGACTTTCCAACAAAACAGAGACCCATACAGTAGCTGCCATGTGTCAGAGGCAACACTGTGCCTAGGGGTCCCAACAGACCCCAGGCCTTCCCTCTAACAGCATTGTGCCTTAGTTTCCCCGCTGCAAACTGGATCTGGGAAAGTGGCTTTAAATGACTGTATGTTCTTGGACATCCAGGGACAGAGTTAGAGCATGGGAGGAATCTCTGACAGACCCAGGTGTCAAGTGTCACCGCCCATGGATTAACTAGGTATGGAGACCTGCCAGAACTGCTTCAAGGTTGCTATTGTCCCGTAGCCCAGGGGATGACGCCTGATGGGATTAGGTGATGGTGAGGGACAAGGGCATGGCCCTGGCATCCAGGCCTTCCTCCTCTGTGGTGTGGATTGGTGCCAGGCTGGAACAGGGCCACCTGCTAGGCCCCACAGGCTTGAGGAACACTGGCCTCCTGGCCAGCCTCTGCAGACACAGGTACCTGCATGTGCCAAACACAGGCCCACCCACACCCACATCTGTCCCCAACCCCTACCTCAGAGACTTGCCTCTGCAGACACAAGTGTTGTGACACATGTACACACCGGAGTGTGGACGCACAGACACTCCGCCACCACCCTGATGGTCTGTAGAGCTGAGCAACAGCAGGTCATAAGAAGTAGGTCCAATATATATATGTATTTTTTTTTTCAAAGGAGTGGCTGACTTTGTGTGATTTTTACATTCTGGCAGGTTATACCAATTTTCAGCATCAACTTAAAATACACACATTTAACTTAATTATGTATAAACGTGCATTTAGATTGAAAAGAGTCAATTTAGAAATCATGGAGCTAGGGATGTTGTTCAATGGTAGAAGAATTGACTGGCTTGTATGAAGCCCTGGGTTCCAACTCCACCAATATATATATATCTTGAATCCCAAGAAAAGTGAAGGGGGCAGAAGGGAGGCCCGGGAGCACTCTGGCCAGGTAATGTGTAGAGGAGGGGATAGATGCAGACACGCCCAGCCTCTCTTACACATGGCCTTCCAGTGCTTATGCCGGTCCCAGACCCTAAACCCACTGTACATGGCCCAACACTCATACTTCCCATGGTGCCTAGTCACACCCTGGCTCAGAGACACCTGCTCATTTTCCTTGAGGCCTCAGATCCCCCCGCTGAGCTAGCACCTTTTTATGCCAGATGCTGTCCAAGCACTCCCTATAATGCCATTCATAGAAGCTCTACAGCCTGCTGAGATTGGCGCTGGCATCTCCTGTGGTGCACGTGGGGAAAATGAGGCTTCCGTTGGTGCCATGACTCGGCCAAAACACGTAGCAGAGAAGAGGCACAGCTGAGTCGAGCCAAGGCAGACTAGCTGCAGAGCCTGAGTTTCAATCACAGCCTGTGCCCTGATGTGCCCCTAGTGTGTCCTGGTGTGCCCTGGTGTGCTCTGAAGTGCCCTGGTGTGCCCGGATGTGCCCTAGTGTGTCCTGGTGTCCCCTGATGTGCCCTGGTGTGCTCTGGTGTGCCCCAATATGCCCTATTGTGTCCCTGATGTGTCCTGGTGTGCCCCAATATGCCCTGATGTGCCAATCAGGCCACTCTGAGCCTCAACTTCCCTGTCTGTAAAATGCCAACAGTCACCTCCTAGTCCGCTGTAAGGACTAATGGAGGTAACAAGGAAAAGAGACCCCTGGGGGTGCAGGCTTCATGTGAATAGAGAAATTTTCAGGTTATGAAGTCCTGGGGCACAGAGCTGAGGCAGGAAGACCCTGACCAGGAAGTGTGCCACCCTGGGCTGACTGCTCAGTGAATAGGGTGACCCCACTTGTCTCTCCCTTGGGTTCCAGATGAGCGAAGGCGAGGCAGCATGGAGAGAGACTATTAGCAAATGCTTGGCAAGTGTCTAACTCACCCCAAAGCTAGGACAGCTGCCCTTCAGATCCCAAGCTGGTCTTAAACTCTAAAACCCATCAAAGGAGACAAAAACCCACATGCTCACGGGCTACAAAAAGAGGCAGAAACACTGAATGTGTGTAAGGGTCTTCCTCCTGTTTATTGCTGAGGCCTGCCAGGCCTCATACTTTCTCCTGGTCACAGGAAGTAACCATCGGCGGCAGAGCCAGGTCCATCAGCTCCCATCTGGGTCCTTCTGCTGGTTCAGAATGATGGTAGTTGAAGGCAGTAGGCAGAGTCTTGCCATGGTCATTCCATTCTCAAGCCCAGCACCAGGGCACCCTGATGAGAGAGAAGAGCTGGGTGAAGAGGGTGTTAGAAGTGACAAAAAGAGTCATCCAGACTCTGGAACAGATAGAACCAGCCATGGCCTGGAGATGGAAAACAACATTGTAGAGGCAAAGGCCTTGTGACCTGGAAGGTCCCTTTACCCCTCTGAACCTTAACTCTCTCAACTATCAAATAGGAACACACCCTGTCACCTCATAGGGTAGAGAGAGGGCACACAAGAAATATCCACTTAATACTCCAGGCTCAAAGCCCAACATGAAATGAGAAGCTTGTATTTGTTGAGCATTACTATATGCCTCCAGGTTCGTTGTCTCAGACAATCAGGACAGCTCTTTGAGGTCAATGTTCACATTCTCACCCTCATTTAAATCCAGAAAAAGGGAAGGGGCATAACAAGATCATAGTGACAGACCAAGAAGATGGAGTGTCATTCTATGCAATCCTGGCCAAGGCCCTTGTTCTGGGATGGAAGGATTACAGTTATGGCCCTCTGCCTTCCCGTACTCCCTCCCTCCAGGTGGCCAGAGGCTAGCTCTTGCTGATCATTCATTGGCTAAAAGTGTCCATTGACATGGCCTCCCCCAACACCCCCACCTCACCTCTACTACATCCAACTCAGCCAGGTTGTAATTGATAGCCAGAAGGTCTGGGAGTGGAAGCCCAACATGGAATACATCTGAGAAATAAGTACAGGGAAAGTCGTCTCAGCCCAACTGCTTGGCAATCAGTTAAGAGGCTGCCTGGAGCTGAGTGATATGAATCAGTGTCATGATTGGCTCATGACGTCTGCCAGCTACACAGGCAGAGAGCACCTATCTGCCTTGTATTTGTCTCACAGACAAAAATCTCACTCATGATGGGAGGTCCAGGGTCAGAGCCCAAATTATGAGATGGGCTTTTGTCTCCAAGAAGGTGACATTAAGTCTACATTGGCCTCAATTTTCAGGCATTGAAACCCAGAATAGGTAGTCTGTTCCCAGGGCTTCGAGACCACACTGGTGGACACGCCCTTTGGTGAAGTACATTCAGATTCTCAGAGAGGCCTCACCATTCACCACAGGGATGTAGGCCTTCTGGAGACAATCAGTGATGAAGCCAGTTAACTCCGTCACCTGGAAAAGAGAGATGGAGAAAACCCCCAACACAGTTCAGTACCCCTCCTCAGCCTACCCTCACCTAGGCCTGAAGAACACAAAAGAGGACATTAGGGACAGCAAACAGCTTGTCCAGTCAGCCTCAGGCCTGGGGGCTGGGCCCTGCCTTGCTCCTAATCCCTGTTCAGGTGACATGCAGAGCTCTGGTTCATGGCATAGGAATGGGGACACTCAGGAGTCAGAAGGGGGCTATGTGGCCTGCACTTCTGAGCTGACAGGAAACTCAGAGCTCAGATTGGTCATACATCCACCAGCTCTTTGGGCCCATGGATGTGAATTTTGGCAGTACCTAGTCATGGGCTTCCAGGAGGGCCCATGTATATCCACGAAGGAAATTTGCTGATGTCATATTAGTATCTACTAGAATGGATGCTGTGGTGAGGACCCTGTGGCTAGAGACTAATAAAAATAACAGCCTGGCCAATCAAGACCATCCAAAACACTGCCATGCTGATGCTCTTAGAATCAATCCATAGAGATGATCAGGTTCCATCTGGGAAAGGAAATAAGGATTCAGAAAGGTTAAGGAAGCATCAGGGCATGAGTGGCCTTGCTCTCTTTACTCTGGCTACATTGTAGGGCCTGTCCCCTACAGGTTCAGTGTTGCCTTCAGATGGCCAGGCAGAAGTATTTGGGACACTTACGTTAAAGTTGCCAATTGAAGAAGACTCCTGGGACAGGCTCAGTACACTGTGAAGAGGCGGGGGTGGGGTGGAGAAAGTGTGGTCAAAGACACTGAGAAAGGGGCTCCTCAGTGTCACATCCGCCCCCCCCCCCCAGGTGTCCTCTCTGCAGTCTGATTGCTTGTTAAAGGTGATGATGGGATGGTGACCACCTATCATTATCTCCCATTCTACCCTCACAGCTCACACCCCTCCTGAATGGCCTCTCATGAACCTCGCTCTTCCAAACTCTGGGCCTGTCACATGAGCCAAAACTTTACCTCTCAGGCTATAAAGCAGTAAGAGGCTGGAAGTCTGCCTCTTACCATTGAAAGAACTCTGACATAATTCAAACTGAGGCAAATACAGGAATCAGTGCGTGGCTGAGTGTAAGACCAGGTGTAACCAGCCCTTCCCCCAGAGTGTAAGAATGAAGCAGGAGAGTGGAGGTGATGGGGTATGTGGCCATGCCATTTCAGTAGAGAAAGCACATATTGCTAAGGATGCTAAAGATTGCTAAGGACCCATTTGAAAGAAATGACAAAGTCTATGAATGGAGGGGACCAAGGTCCAGAACCAAACTCACTATGGAAGAGCATAGCAGAAAAGTGAGAGCTCGGAGCCTCGGAGTCTCTAGCTAAGACTTAAGATAAGACCATATAGGCAGCGTGGAGCCATTGAGGGTTCTAGAACAGGCTCAATGACCAAAGCAGCCTGGTATTATGGGCTGTAGTACATGGAACTAGGTGAGAGCTTGGAGTTGGAAGCCAAGAGGTATTATCAGAATGGACAAGAGGAAGAGTAGAGAATAGCTAAAGGTGGGGTGATAGTGGCACAGAGATGCACTTACCCACAAGTCTGTGCTGTAGATGGTATGGAGAGACAGAAGGGTATGAGGTGGGAAGTAGAGCCAGAGTTACCACAGGGATGCCATCATGGGATCAAAAGCTCCTACCTGTCCAGAGAGGTGGCCATCCGCAGCCGGTTCTCATGCACTGAGTAGTGGATTTCCAGACCCAAGTGCTGGCATAGGGGAGGGGGCAGAGAAGGTAGTGGGTCCTCCATTGGTACCTCTACTTCCTGTCCTGTCCTGGGACTGAGCCCAGCAGCCCCTCCACTCCCCTAGATCAGGCTCTTTGTCTCTTCTTGTCTTGGATCAGCATGAACTTTCATAAGCACCTGACCCATGGTTAATGTCTGCACTTGGTCATAACTGTTCTGGGTCTTTGCCCTCTGCTTGGGGTGTCCCCAAGCTCCTCAACATCAGCTCCTCCCCTGACTAGCTACTGCTCAACCTTCAAATGTCTCTCAGCCAGAGCTGTGCATGAGGTTTCTTTAGACTTTCACAGTTCTCCTGGAGCAGGCTTTGCTGCCCTTGGGGGTTGAGGAGGACTGGAGAGAGAGAGAAGTGAATAAACCTCAGTACAGTAGGTTGTGATGCCTAAGGTCAGATTCCTCCATTTGTGTCTTGACTCTCAACTAAAATCCTAGCACCTTGCAGCCTGAAGCCACCCCAAGGTGAGTGTGGTTACCAATGGGCCCCACTCACAGTCTTCAGGCGGAAGAGTGACTTCGGGTGCTTGCCATGCCTACGTGCTGCGAACATCTCCAGGCTGCTGTGGAGGTGCACTAGGCTCTTTCCAGCTTTCATGGTAACCTTGGGTGGTTTGCTTATCTTGACTTTGATCAGCAAAGGCTTTGGTTTGTGATAGGTCTTGGCCACCTGCAAAGACCAAGGTGCACTCTCAGAGCGAGCTGGCTCAAGGGTGCCTCAGGCAGTGACTGGTTTCTGTTGAAAGTCCAATATGCAAAGACCTGGCTGTGTCTCTTAGGAAATGAAAGGGGCAAAACACTACATTTTGGCTGTTTTTGTGATGGATGCAGAACTTGTAAGACACTAAGTTCTTGTGAGGCTGAGCTGTCTCTAGGTTGGACCCAAACAGTGCTCTGTGGAGAGGTTGGGCTGACTCTACATTGGGCAAAGGGCATGCACATTGAGTAGCTGCCTCCCAAGCAGGTCGCTTTTGCCTGGAGAGCAAAGTGAGTGCAGTGATCACAGGTGACTGGGGCACTCACCTTTGGGATGAAGCCAGCCAATGTCCTAGTGGTTTGTGGCAGCTTACCAACCTATACATCAAAGTGAAAGTGGGCATTCTGTAAAGGCCAATTATCCAAGCACCTGCCTCTCTGTCTCAGGAAAATAGAGCCTCAGAGTCACCTGCACACACAACACTGTACTAAACTACGAGAGGAACATCTAGGGCCCATCATTTACACACCCCAGTGCCCATGGCTCCTGCCCAAGGTCAAATTCTGAGAAAGTGTTGAATGGGAAACCAGGAAGATAGATGGGAGAAAGACCAAGTGTGATGGATGAGAGGGCAAGGCAAGTTTATGGGCAGGTAGGAAAATGGAAGGGTGCACAGAAAAACAGATGAATGACAGAATGGGGAGGATAGATAGATGAGTGAGGGAAATGTGGTGGGAAACACCTGGGGGTGATTATGAGTGGAATGGAATACTGAGGAGCTCAGTGGAAGCCAGATGGTGCCTGGGAAGATAGATTGGTGATTGATGAGAGGATGGGAGGATGGTGAGAGGACGGGAGGATGGTGAGAGGATGGGAGGATGGTGAGGTGTGGGAGGATGGTGAGAGAACGGGAGGATGGTGAGAGGATAGGAGGATGGTGAGAGGATGGGAGGATGGTAAGAAGATGGGTGGATAGTGAGAGGATGGGAGGATGGTGAGAGGACAGGTGGATAGTGAGAGGATGGGAGGATAGTGAGAGGACAGGTAGATAGTGAGAGGATGGGAGGATGGTGAGAAGATGGATGGATGGTGAGAGGATGGATGGATGGATGGTGAGAGAACAGGAGGATGGTGAGAGGATAGGAGGATGGTAAGAGGATGGGAGGATGGTAAGAAGATGGGTGGATGGTGAGAGGATGGGAGGATGGTGAGGGGACAGGTGGATAGTGAGAGAACGGGAGGATGGTGAGAGGACAGGAGGATGGTGAGGGGATGGATGGATGGTGAGGGGACAGGTGGATGGCAAGAGGACAGGTGGATAGTGAGAGGACAGGAGGATGGTGAGAGGATGGTAGGATGGTGAGAAGATGGGTGGATGGTGAGGGGATGGGAGGATGGTGAGAGGACGGGAGGATGGTGAAAAGATGGGTGGATGGTGAGAGGATGGGAAGATGGTGAGGGGATGGGTGGATGGTGAGGGGATGGATTGATGGTGAGAGGATAGGAGGATGGTGACAGGATGGATGGATGGTGAGGGGATGGATGGATGGTGAGAGGATAGGAGGATGGGAGGGAATGGGAGGATGGTGAGAGGATGAATGGATGGTGAGGGGATGGGTGGATGGTGAGATGATGGATGGATGGTGAGAAGATAGGAGGATGGTGAGAGGATGGATGGATGGTGAGAGGATGGATGGATGGTGAGAGGAAAGGAGGATGGTGAGGGGATGGGAGGATGGTGAGAGGATGGATGGATGGTGAGGGGATAGGAGGATGGTGAGAGGATGGATGGATGGTGAGGGGATAGGAGGATGGTGAGGGGATGGGTGGATGGTGAGAGGATGGGAGAATGGTGAGAGGATGGATAGATGGTGAGAGGATGAATGGATGGTGAGGGGATGGGTGGATGGTGAGAGGATGGGAGGATGGTGAGATTATAGGAGGATGGTGAGGGGATGGGTGGATGGTGAGAGGATGGGAGGATGGTGAGAGGATGGATAGATGGTGAGGGGATGGATGGATGGTGAGAGGACAGGTTGTAAGATGATGTGATGAGGCAATAAAGGAAGGAAGGATCCACAGGTGGGTACCTGGATGGATGAACAGGTGAGTGGCAGGAGAATGGCCAGAGGTGGGTGGTTATGATGATGTAGAGGTGCCCTTACCCACAAGTGTGTGGTGATGATGGTATGAAGAGATAGAAGGATGTAAGGTGGGAGATAGAAACAGGTCATGAAGACACAGTGAGTGGATGATTTGGGTAAAAGGAAGGCAATGGCTGCCAGGTCATGAGAAATGTAGGGAGAAGGAGTTGGGGGGATGGCTTAAAGGGTAAAACTTCTTGCCACACAAGCCTTGACCTGGTCCCAGTCCCTGGAACCCACAATGGAAGGAGTGAATAAACTTCAGAAAAGTTGTCCTCTGGCCTCCACATTTACATTTTTTTACTTTAAAAAAAGAAAAGAAATGTAGGTGAGTCACTAAATAGTTGGTTGTATGGTCAGTCGGATATGCAGGTGGTTAGACATGGGTCACATGGGCAGAGGAGCGAGTGGTAGACAGGGGCAACTGCCATTGAAACAGCTCCAGTGCCAGTTCTGCATCAGGCCCCTGGATCATTCCCAGGTGCACCAGGCCAGGAGAACCTGTCACTCCAGGGGCAGAAGCAGGTGGGGTGTGGTGGCAGCTCACCCTCTTGTCCTTGAGGTTCACATCCAAGGACTTCTGCAGAAGGGCCAGCTCAGCTGTGAGGAAGGCAGCTGAGAGCAGCAACCGTGAGTCCTTGCCTGAGCCCTCAGGGAACTCTGGGACTGACCCATTAGTGGCAAGATGGATCACTTGGCCTCCCTGAAGCTGCACCACAGGCTGGAGTACAATAAGAAGGACACGCAGGAATGAGATGAGGGCAGTCTTAGTTCTCCAACCACTGGTCAGACCTCAAGCCAGCAAGACATTGTTAGAGCAGGGCAGGTCACAGGTGGGTGGATGTGGCTTGAGAGGACAAGAGCATCAGCCACTAGGTCCCTGGCATTTTCTCTGAAGAACATTTAGGTCACCTTTAGTGGCTCTGACTCTGGCTCAGGATCTCACAAGCAAAGAGAGAGGCCCCAGCATGGCAGGAAGAAGACCACCCAGGAGCGTAGCTTCCTAGCCCTTCCACCTACATTCTTGCAAGATGCATCTCCTGTCAACCTGGGGCTTCCTCACATGAAGCAGAAGCCACTTTATCCCTGGTCTCTTCCCAGTCTCAGTGTCCCCATCTATATCACAGCAGGACATAGCCACTCTCTGAGAGACATACATAGATAGTATGGCAAGAAATGAGACTGAGACCATCAGCCCAAGCAGCCTCACTTGGAGCAGAATAAAAGGGAGGTCCTCATAACAAGGCTCCTATTCACCACCTCCCAGCCACCTGTCAGATAGAAGCAGCCACATCAGCCCCACCAAGCATGAGATCAGCCCCCTGGGAACCCTCGCTACTTACACTAAAGTCAATCTGGATGTGGCTAGCTGTGGTGTCTGGTGAGGATGTCAGGGCATATTTGACAGTGCCCACCTGGTCCACAGGTATGGGGTCTGTGGAGAGGAGGTTCCGCTCAGATGGGCACCATCCCCAGGAGCAGCTAGAGAAACCAGAAGCAGCCACTGCTCCTGAGCCTGCCTGTCCCTCTGTGTGACCCAAGGAGTGGCTTAGACCTTTGTAACCTGTTGTTCCTCCCAGCCTAGAATCTGGGCAATTGCCAGGGCCCCGGCAACAATGATAATACACATGAGTCTGTGTCCCCATCTATATCACAGCAGAATTATGTGCTGTTTACACAGGAGTAAACTATGGCTAAGGAAATGAAGTGACTTCTCCCAGACTAATGCTGAGGACACACAAGCAGTTTGGGGTCTTCAGGCTCAGCCATTAGGATTTCCTTTCTCCCACCCTTTACCTCTTCAGCAAAGGATTCAGGAATGCCCATTCAGGACAACTCATTAGGTTGTGAGGCCTGGGGTTGTGTACAGAGTAGCTGACTTAGAACTCAGAGGAATAAAAGGACCCAGGCACCCCTTGGAGTTTCAGGCTTCTCATCTAGACAGTGTAGAGACACCATGATCTCAGCCCTCTTTTTGTTCTGGAGACAGGCCGAAGGCAGCTATGAAAATGGAAGGCATGGGCACTGAAATCCAGCTAATCTGACATCCTGTGCGGAAGAGGTATGTCCTTACCAGTCAATTTGATCCATTTCTTGTTCACATACACCAGGACCGCATCGATGGCTGGACACATCTGCAAGCAAAGAAGGCACCAGCCTGAGAGGGTTATATGCATAGGGAGGCTCCACAGTACTCCACAGGGAGTCCTCAGAGCCCTAGCAGGACAGGTGCTGAGGCCCAAGTCATAAGACTGTCAACAGCAGAACCTGAACTAGAATCCAAATATTTGCACAGCGTGCAAAATTACCAAGGATTCGTTTCCTCACTGGCCATCTGAGCAGGGCTGTCAAGCTGGAACACACAATGCTGTGTTGCCCATGCCTGTGCTTGTGGCAGACATCACTAGATGATCATTGCACTTCTTCCTCCTGAGCCAGCCAGATTCTGAACTCTTCTTAGCCACTATCAGCCCATCAAGATCCCTGCCTAAGGCCAAATTCATTAGCTGTCCTGGCCACAGCAGTCCCACCAAGAAGGGATGGAAGCTTGCTCAGAGCCACTCACCAGGCCAGGGAGGACTTTGCGCAGGGTGCTGTCCACAAACTTGCTGATGGCCTTGCTGAGACACGGGCATGGGGGAGTTGGTGAACAATGCATCCATGACACCAAGTTGGACAAAGGACACAAAGGGACATAGTTATAGGAGTTCAGTGGTTCAGGAAGAGGAATGTTGGGGAGGAGCAGTGAGGACCACCATGCTCCTCAGACACAGGATACCTACTTGTTAGGCAGATTGGTTTTCACGCTGACCAAGATGACCTCACAGCCCTCACTCCTGAACATGGGAGTGCCTGTCTCCTCATCCTGCAGAAGCCGATCGGTGGCTGTGATGTTCAGGACCACATTAATCTCCATGTTCCCTCCTGTGAAGCTGGAAGACCAGGCAGGCAGCACTGTACGTATCTCTGTTACTGGGGTTACTGTCCCCACCCTCTTTGCCCATAACTTCAGCATCTGAGAAGGCGGAGGGCTGGATCTCCGCCCTCCACATGGGGAAAAACCAGGATGGGGCCGGCTGACAGTCACACAACCAACCTTTCCACTCTCCCTCTTACTTTGATGAACACATCTGAAATACTGCTCAGCTGTAATCCCCTCCCTAGAGCCTCCCTGACCTCTTCCCCCACTCCTCACTACTTTCCCCTTCTACCAACAATTCAGTCTGTGCCTCTGCTTCACTTGGTTCCCATCAAAGTAGAGCCCAAGTCTACGGTCACCTCAGATCCCAGCACCCACATAATAAACAGTCAGTACTCGGAGAACATGCATGAAAGGGTGAGACAAGGGGACAGTCTCCTTCCCCCACTTCTCCCCTCCCACACTAACCTCTTGCCAGTGATGGTCATGCCTGTGGACACACACTGGAAGATACCCACTCCAGGTACAAAGTTCAATGTGATGATGGGCTCCAGGACATCTTTTACCTTCATACTGGGAGGAGACGAACATGTACAATGATGAGAACTCAGAAGACAAGATCCAGGGCTTCAATATGCTACTCCACTGCCTTACTGGGAGGCCTGAGTAAACTTCTATTCCATGTCTACTACAGCCATCTGAAATGTAAACCTAAGACTTGGACATGAATCAATCTATGTACAGAAAACCCTCATGTGTGAAGTGAGACACACAGATGACTCTACGTGACCTTGAGCTTTTTTCTTTCCCTCTTTTGTCCTCAATTTCTCTATCGATGAATTAGGAAGGTTAGATTGGATCCAGGTTTCTCAGCAGTGTCACCTTTGATATTTGGAGCTTGGAATCAGCTCTGACCTCAACTCATGCATATTAATAGCATTGCCCTATTCCTTTGCAAGTTGAGACAACCAAAAGTATCTCTGAGCGTTGCCAAATGTCCCCCTAGAGACACAACCACCTCTGGTTCAGAAACATCATTTGAGAATCAGGATTACAAAAATGTGGCATACATATCTCCACCTGCCCATCCTGAGCTCTTGATTAACATTACTAATTTATCCTGAACATGGGAGTACCTGTCTCCTCATCCTGCAGAAGCCGAATTCAGATAGGGCCTCAGAACCCTCCCCAGACAGCAGTTCAGGCAACCCCAACCAGCCAAGATGGTGCTTACAAGGAGCCCATTCCTCCCTTTACTGGATGACTGTCAACTCCTTTCCAGCGCTACCATTTGAAGATTTGTTTTTCCATTTAATTTCGTGTATATTCAGTGAGCTCATTTTCTCCCCTAAATGACACCAGGCAGGAATGGTTCCCAAGGCATGACTGGGGAATCACGGGTAAAGCAGGGACAATGCTTGCCTGTATCAAGTGCCCCCCATGCCTTGTCCTCCTTGTGCCTCCCCCGACCCCACTTACTTGCTGAGGCCTTTAATGGCCTTTCCTCCTGGCTGAGGATTGCTAGCCTCAGCGGCCATCTTCTCCAGGATGTGGCTCTCCTCCATGGCACTCTGGACCTCTGCAGGGGAAAGTATGCCAGCAGACTCTCAGCCAGGCTTCTACTGCTCCTCTGTCCTTCATCAATGTCTCTGGTATCCTGGCCACTTATGGCCACTTACAGTCACTGTGCCCAGCAAAGCAGTGGACCAGAGGTGAGCCACAGGCCTATCTCCTGACCTTCTCCTGCCTGGTGGGAAATGACAAAGTAACCACTGCCATAAAGGAAAGTGCAGGAGCCACATGAGGAGTTCAGACAGGAAGGGGACTACTGTCAGGAGGAGGTGGCAAATGTCACCGGTCCTTGGAGGAGGAATGGGAATCTTCACTGAACATGAAGAGACAGCAAGAGGGTCAGGCAGAGAGCATGGCAGGGACAAAGATGAGAAAGGAGGCAGTGGAGCCAGGGAAAGGGGTGGAATGAGACAGTGGGGTTTGGGGCTAAGACTGTTGAGGCAGGGCTATGTGAAGAGAGAGAAGGAAGGAAAGAAGGAGGGAGAAGGACAGGGAATAGACCAGGTACAGAGGTAAGGGCAGTGAGAAGGGAGTGATAAATCTAGCTAAAGTGTGAGGCAGGTGGCATATACAGGAACATAATCATGGAAATGCTGAAGGACAGCATGGTGGGTGACCAGAGAAGTCCTCTGGGAGTTGGCTCCCAGGAATGGGAGGTTCAAGCCTCAGATGACACCCTGTTAGAAACCCCTCCAACAGAGTCACAGGCTAATTTACAGAGAGAACACATACTGAATAAGCCACCATTGACCTCTTGCACCCTTTCATGCAGCTGGACACCGGATGAAAAATGAATCATGAAGAGGTTACTCTCACATATCATAACTCAACCCTGCCAGGAAAGCTGGTCACCTTGTTTGTATATCACTCTACACTTACAAGTGCCTAAACAACACAAACAGGACACAGGACTTGCCTTGGATCACACAGCAAGTTGTCAGAGCTAGGATTTGACCCACTCCTGTTACCTCCACAGCCCACACATAGGCACCAGCCTCTTCCATTAGAGCAAAGGAGAGACTGAAAGGGGGCAGGATTTCTGACTGCACATTTAACTCGAGGGAGCTTGGGAAGGTGGCTCGTTTTCTCTGGACTGCCACTTCCCCTTCTGTAGAATGGAATGCTAGGAGTAGTTCATTGCTTCTAGATTGGCTTTGCAGATCCTAGATGCTCAAGACCTGCTGACTTGAGAAATCACTACCTATCACTTGCCTCTTGTTCCCCTGGCCCCAGTCCAGGGCCCACTCACTCACCGTGGTTCATAATGTCCATGCCCAACCTCAGCAGAGCCTCTGAGTCAGCTCGTGTACCAGCCATCAGGTCACAGAGGACCAAGTACAGGATCCACAACATGCTTTCACCTGTGCAGGGGTCCAGAGTCACTTCAGAGAGTGTATTGTACCTGAATTCCCTTATCCTATGGGCATAGAGCAATGGTCAGCATGCTACATGGGCAGTGGGAGGGTCAGCTGCAGATCTGTATGAGCTCAGGTGCCACTCAGTGACCACAGTGCTAAACCCAGAGGGGAACTCCAACCCATTTTCATCAAAGAGTTCACCCTTAGTATGCACATGGCCACCAGGTCCCTCGCTTACTCCAGCCCAACCTCACTTTCCTCTGTAGCCCAAAACCCAACTCAGCCCCTGGAGGTTCCCTGAGACCATCTTGCCAATAGGGAAACTGAGAGACACAAGAGACCTCATAGCCAGAAAATAGCAAGTTGAGTAATGGTCTCTCACTGTTCTCAAGAAAGCCACGCTCTACACTGGCCCTCAAAGAATCCCGACCTCTACTTACCAACTCCTGAAGTCCTCCCAGCCATGGCCAAGTGTGTAGTTCTGGTTTGAGCTATGACGGAAAGAATCAAGGAGGGGTCACGGAGCTTGCCTGTGTCTATGTGGAGAGGGGAGAGCCATCTGAATTCACTACAGCACATTCAACCCACGACTCTCCTGACCCCCAGGCAAACCTTCCTCCTGGGCATACATTCCCAGACCAGGTATGAGCTTATATCCATCTATTCATTCATTCATACATTCTTTCATGTGTCTGCTCACTTATTTGTTCATTAATTCATTCATCAGCTCATCTATTCACTCCTATGTTCATATTTCCACTTGCCCATTCATTCATTTATTTATCTAGCCATTCATCTATTCATTCATTCTTCCATTCACTCCTCTGTTCATTCATTCACTCATGCATGCATTAGTCCACACAGTCGTTCATTTACTCATCTATTCATGAATCTGTCCACTCATCTGTTCATTCATTTCTTCACTCATCTGTTAGTTCATACACCCATTCACTTATTCATCCACTGACTCATCCAGCTCCCACTTAAGCCATACACTGCTGCAAGGTGACCCAGCAGACAGCCCTGCTGCTTCTGGATCTGAAAGTCTAGAGAGCAAGTTGATGAGAATGATTAGAATGACCAAGTGGTCAGAAGGGCTGCTAGGGAGAAGATTCTGAAGAGTAGCCCTTTAGTCCCTAAGTGAAAGTGAAACCCATCTCACTCTTGTCGCTTTCTAGAATCATCTGAGCCCAGGAGTTCCCCAGCCTCTGTGAAACACACATGTGTGCCCCAGGCAAGTGCTCATGGCTGACACTTCAGGGTAGAGCTCTTTGAAAGTTCCCCCCAAAGCTCTGTGCAAGGACAAAGGAGCTCTGAAAAGTCTCCTCCAATCTCACCCATCCCACAGGTGGGCAGACAGCCTTCCAGAAGACTTCACATTCCCAGGTCAGTGTGGATGCTACACACCTCACTGCTGGCTCAGGCAGAGTTTCCACCATTTTAGAACAAGAAGGCCATGCTGTGCTCCCGGAGACTTGGAGATAACAGGACCCCGGTTTTAGCTGCACTTTTGCCTGAGCTCTGCCTCCCTTTTACAATTCCTGCCATCCATCCACCTACCATCTGCCCATCTCAAGGACTTCCTTCAACTCTAGCCTCCACCACCAGCAAGCTTCCCCTCCACTACAGCTGCTCACAGCCTCAAAGACCTCAAAACCATAGGAACTAACCATACGCAGAATGTCACCGATCATTCCACACTGCCTCTGCTGCCCCCCAGCCCTTAAGACCCAGTTGATGGCCCAGCTCCCATAGCTAGAGCTTCCCTCCTCCTCTCCTTGGCTCCTGGATGGAGCCACAGAGGCCTGCCGACCCTGCTGACCACTTGGTTACCCTAAGTCATATGTGTTTGAAGACAGCAGTGTTCAGGGGCTACCTGTGAGACAAGAGCATCAGGCAGGGGTCAAGGACATAGATACAAGCCCAACTCCCAATTCGCTGAATAACTGCAGATAAGTTCCTTCTCCCCCCAAAGCCTCAGCTTTGTCATATGTAAAACAACAGTTCTGGATGAGGCACTCAGGGAAGAGGCTCAGGTGGGACACTGTCCTTACCTTGCCAAGCTTGGAGAAGTCCTGAAGCTGACTGCCCCCTGCCTCCAATCCTGTGACGAGGAAACCCTTATATTCTGGAGCCTGATAAGCTGGCTCGGATAATTAAGGGCTTAATAAGGGATAGATAATTATCTAGTGGTGCAGAGAACAGGAGACCCAGAGCTCAGATGAGTGTTTGTTCTGTTCCAACATAAATAACACAGAAGATGAGGGTGGCTGGGGAGCCCAGGGGCAGCACGAGGGCCAGTACTAGAAACAGATGTCGCTGTCCCAGAGGGTATCGATGCCCCTGCTGTTCCCTCTAACTTGAACCTTCCCCGAGGTTGAATACACAGTAGGTACACATTCAAGACTTTAATCAACAGTTATTGAGCACCTATTGTGTTCCAGGTCTGGGCAGGGCACTGGAATGACCACAGTGAGCAAGACAGTTGGGGATCCTATCCTGAAGTGGGCACTGTGGAAATCACCAGCACAGGTTCACATCATTCCTCAGGGAAGTGAGGCAGGTGGAAGCCACTAAGCCAGAGGTATATTACAGATTAGCAGACAGGATGCTGTAGGGGACTGGGAGACCCCTGCAGCAGGGATGTTTCTGCTGATGCCAAGGGGAATCATGTCTCTGGAGGGCAGGTGCAAAGGCCAGTAGAAACTAGCTGGGTCCAGGGGAACTGTCCTGAGACATCGCCCTCCGGTAGATCTTGAGGAGATAGTGATCAAGGCAAGTATCTTGGGAAGGATCCATGAAGAAGGAAATGACTCCAGGGTCACAGGCCTCCAGGTGCCCAGCTTTAGCTTTGTTCCCCAGGAGTTCCTGGGAAGAGCTTAGCCTGGGGACTCTTCGAGGGTCTCTGTGCTTGGTGAACAATCTAGAGAGATAACAGTGCCTGGGGTTTTCTTGCCCCCTCGTCAGGGAGCCCACAGTCTGGAAGCTGGCAGGAACCACTGGGCCCGTGCTCACGTGGGGTCTTAAGTAGATGAGACCTAATAACGTCATGGCAGGGTTGATACAAGGTGAGAGCCAGCTCCTGGCAGCCTGACTAGGCCCCACCTTGATCTACAAGACTTAAAGAGCATCTCTCTGTCCCTGCCACTGCACTCCATCCCACACATAGAAGCCAGGTGGTTCACTGGCCTATCCCTTGGCCAGTGTGGGTACTTGGGAAGGTAGAGGACGCAATGGGAAGGACAGCAGCGTGGGAAGACACAAAAAGCCTTTGAGGATTTAAGGGATCAAAAGCCCAGACCCAGCCACTGCCTTCCCAAGTCATGCTGCCCTGGCAGCTCTCTATCTCCCTGAGCTATCATTTCCTCCAAACTAAGAGCAGAATTTTATGAGTCAGACAGTGGTAAGGGACTGTCTCTTGATCAGTTCAACAGGGCCAGCCACTATATGAGTCAAATAAGTACTTTGGAAATCAACTTTGCAAATAGAGAAACTGGGGCTCAGACAGGCCAAGTCATTTGCCCAAAATCATGGAGCAAGTAAATGACCTGGCTAGGGGTTTCCTATGCATCCAAGAGCCCCAGAACCCAGACAAAACCATCCAGCACACACCCAGTGGGCTTCTGCCCACCTTTCTGACGTCCCTTCACTGTGTTCTCTGCCAGGGCCCTCACAACTTGTCCCATTGATCCTCTAAATCCAGCCACCCTTTTCCAGCCAGTGAGACTTCCTCCTCCAGAGAGCCTTCTTGTACCTTCCCACTCCCCTCCCCTCAGACTCCTGGAACTCAGCATTCTCTTTCTTTCCCCTCGGACCCTTAAGGACCCAGCAAGGGGGTTCAATCCCAGCAGCCCCTTCCCCGCATCAATCCCACATGGCTCCAGTGTAGACATGTATAAGCAGTTCACCCTTGCACACTTATTATGCACCTGCTGTGTGCTGAATTCTGGGAAGGGTTAGAATGGAGAATTAAGTATGAAAGAAGCCGCTGCTATCTAGTTCATCTGCTCCAATAACCACAGTCTACAGTTGAAGGACATCAGTGTCGCCTGAAGAGGCTTGAAGACTAAAGGACAATACACTTCAGGACCCATCATCTGTGACTAGGCAGGGCCACATCAGAGCTAGTTCCAGGGGATACCAGGCTCTGGCAAGCATAGCCACAGAGAGCAGAGAATGCCAGCAAAAGCCTCAGAGGAGCTGTGCAGGCTCCAGTATGAAAGTTAAAAGGGAACCACACAGAGGGACAATGGTATGTGTTTGTCTCTGCTCCATGGTGCCATGAAGCAGACAGTCATCTCTGCTGAGCTGTGGGCCTCCATTTAAAGGGAGTATGAACTTAACCTTTCTGCAGAGCAGGTGCTGAGGGCAGTGCCCAGAAAAAGGCAGCCATTGTGTGAGTTGTTCCCTAATCAGCAAAGCTACCAGGTGAGGTTGGAACTTTGGAAATTTCCCTGTTTTACAGATAGAGAAACTGAGACTTAGAAAGGTCAAGCCATTTCCCAAAATCACACATGAAGTGAGGGAGAGAACCATGAGGAATGCCTTCTTTGGCCACAGGTTCAGAGCAATGTCTTTCTGAACCTTACAGCCTCGGCCTGCAAAGTCCCCTTCTGTGGCTTTTCCACATGGACACTAGCCACACCTCTCTTCCTCCACCTCCCATCTAACACCCTCTAAAGGCCACTGGGCTGAATCAGTGCCCAGATCCTCTATAAGTTCTCCTTTGTGGCTTACAAAGCCACAACCCTCTCCCATGACCCCACTTCCATCTCTCTCTGCCACTTCTCTGGCTTTGAAGGTTGCTGCTGCCTACTGACTGCCTAGCAGTTCCAGACAGCTCTGATCTGGACAAAGCAGATTCTTCTGCTCCAGAAGGCAAGCAAGAACTCCCCCAAGGAGGCATGAAGTCCTCTGAGTTTGGTGCTCTTTGGTGCTTGCTCTCAGCCTCAGATCACCAAAGGGCCTCCTGTAGATGCCACAGCCTCAGTCTCAGCACAGTGATTAGGTTTCCTGCTGGGAGTGCCTGCTGCTGTGCCCTGTGGTTCTCTCTTCTGACTGGACCCACATTGCTGGACTCACCATACCTAGCAGCCAGTGTCCGGAAGGCCCTTGACTGAATACTTGCACACTGGCATTTAGGAATCGGAACTGCTCCTTTGCGGGAGGCTATGAGCATCTTCCTAGATGGGAGAGGTTGACTAGTTCTATCCTCTTCCTCTCAAGGGAACGTGTTATAGAACTAGGTATATTGTGAATGCAAAGCCTGGCAGAAAGGAAAGAATAATGGAAAATTGATTGATAACTTGGTAGGAAGGAAGATGATGGATAAGGAAGGGAAGAAGGAAGGAGTACTTAGGTAGATGGATGGATGGATGGATGGATGGATGGATGGATGGATGGATGGATAGATGAAAAGACAGATGGATAGATATAAGGGAGAGTGGCTGAGTACATGAATGGGTGAACAGGCAGATGCTGGATGGAGAATGGATAGGTGGGTGGGTGGATGGATGGATGGATGGATGGATGGATGGATGGATGGATAGGCAAATGAATATGAGGGTATATGAATTGATAGGTGGATGGATGGATGATGAATAGTTGTATTAATAGGTAGCTTGGGCTGTATTAATAGGTAGCTTGCCACTAAAAGTGGCACACAATTGTAATGACAACACTTGAGAAGGCAATTCAAGAAGAAGCTCATAAATTCACTATTAACCTTGATTAAATATTATTGTAAGGCCCTGTCTTAAAACAACAAAAATACAGGTGGTTGGGTAGATAGATGAACTGGTGAATAAATGAAAGGAATGAAAGGGAATTATGGGCAGCTGGATGGATCCTGCATAGTGAGTTTCACGATTTTTCTCTGTGTCATTAACTTCCTTATGGGCTTGGGCTATGTTATGGCCTGAATGTGAGCTTTCTAAGGGTCCCCCATTCTCAACACCAATAGGCTCTTGTGTTTGAACATGTGTCCCTCACTGGTGCTATTTGAAAGGGTATGGAACCCTTGAGTCATGATGCCTGGGCCACTGGGGGTATGCCTTGAAGGTTATGCCTCCCTCCAGTTCCAATTAGCATTCTGTTCCCTATCAGCCACCATGTAAAGAAATGACAGCCCTAAGCCTCTGTCTCAACAGAAACTGCTCCTGTCACCATGCCTTCCCTGCCAAGATGGGGAATGTCCCCTGAAACCTGAAGCATAATCAATCTCTCTTCCCATAAGTTACCTTGGTCACATCTTTCCTCACACTGAGGAGAAAATCCATCAACACAGGTTGTATCTTGGATTTCTGCCTCTCCAAACCCTCAACCACCTAGCTTAGGGTGTAGCCTACTCAGCAAGCGTAGAATTGATAAATTGATTAACTGATCAACAACCTCCCCAATAAAAGGCATGCTGCCCTAGGTAAAGTCACAAGAAAGGATTCTGTAGCCTGCCCTTCTTACTCTTTCACATCACCCTGACTTCCTCTCATCACCAAGATAGAACTGAGTCTAGTCACTCCCTGACACTCTTGAGACTACAGGTAACCTTGCAAGAGGTGGAGGGTAGGGTAGCACCATCCTGCCCCAAAGCTTTTCTAGCTGCTGTCGAAAATTCAGGCACCTTCTACTTCCCCTGAGAAAGCACACAGAACATGAGCCCTGTCTTCAGCCAGGAAGGAATTCGTGGCTTAGAGATTAGCCTATCAGGGAAGAAGATCACGAGGCCTTGGCTTGCAGATACTTGAGTCCCTTGCTCTGCCCAGCCCATGCTGCAGTGAGTCACCATTGGGTCTCAGAAGCTCTCCAATGAACTAGAGTTAGACACATGCCTGAAAGCAGAGCCCAGAAACAGACCTTGCTTCCTAGAACAAAAAGCTTGCTTGTGAAGAGAATGTCAAAAGATGGAAATGGTACCTAAAAAAGATCATAAACTTGCCACCTGAAATTTTGGAAGCAGGGACAAAAATGGGCATGGGGGTTGCTGTTTAATGGAAAGGGGAATTAGGCATATTCTTCAGATGCTAGGAACATCGAAGTCAGGGGATCTGTCCAGCTCTGGGACTCTGGGTGTTCTCCTCCTCACTGGACATTAGAATCTGCATTCATCAGAAGGAATGCAGAGCCTGCCTGCCCACACACTCACTCGCAGGGGTCATCTGAGTTCCTAATAACAAGGAATGCCACCAGACAGCAGGCACAGGGCCTGAGCAGTCATGTACTACTCATAACCTTCATGAGACAAGCTCATCCTTGTCACTCCCTAGGGTCCTCTTTCAGAATAGGACCTTCCCGGACAAGGAGGTGATAGTTGACAGGCATGATCAGCATAGACAGGCTTCCATCTTCCTCCTCTCTGGGGCAGCTTGGTGGCTCTGAAGATAGCCAGGGCCCACAGGATGCACACAGAGAGCCGACCTCAGGTATACAGAGTCAGTTGGGAGTTGCGGCTCAAGAGAAGACATTTAATGCTGGGGGTGGGGGCAGGTCTGCACAGCTTGCAGCCAGCAGCCTCCTCCCCAGGAGTGGCACAAGAAGAAGGGAGGAAGCAAGAGAGGGACCCATGTCCAGCAAAATTAAGCAGCCCAGACAGGCAGTCTGGCTTGCTGATGATGACTCTACATGGCTCTGCCTCGGTGTCCCAAGGCTTGGGGAAAGAAGGCTCTTGAGTAACTGGCTCTCCTCATGGTCCTTGTTCAGCTCTGGTAAGCAAGTCCACTGGATATCACAACGTAGCCCTGAAAAAAAAAACAATAAAAGCATAGGCTAACTCAGAGGCTTATGGGGGACCCCTGACTGCCCCTTCAACCTATTTCTGGGTAGTGTTATCAGGAGAGGCTATCACCTCACTGGCCCTCCATCCATTCTGTTACTTAAGGCATAGCAATTATCTCATAAGGCTATGAAGGAATACAACAAGAGCCCCTAGGAGTTGGGACAGCATGAGACTGGCACATGCCTATGCTCCAGGCATGGTCCATGCCATTGCTGTTTCCTGACCACCAGTGCAGAATTACTGGGTTCCTTCTCCCCAGCAGAGCCAGGCATTCCCTGCACCGCCCATACTCTCCACACTGCACTACTGAAATGAACACTCTTAAGGGCTGCTAGCCATCCAGGAATCATCCATATAACCTTCCAACCATCGTTCATTCACTTAACGACCCCCCACTGCACCTCTACCACACACCAGACCCTATGGTAGACACCGAGGAGTCAGCAGAGAACAAATGAGGCCCAGTCCCTGTCCACAGGTAGCACAGAGTCAAGGATTAGTAGTTCCATCTGGCAACCATTAGCCTCATGTGACTAATATAATTAATTTTACTTAGAACAGGGGGGGAAGAGGCCTTGGACTAGCCTCAAACTATGTAGACAAGGGTGGCCTTGACTTTCTGATCCTTTTGCCTCCATCTCCCAAGTTCTAGGACTGCAGGCATGTACCATCATAGCCAGCTAAGTTTTGCCAAGTGACTGCTTTGGACAATGCTGATTCCATTTACTGTGGAGAATTCCACCATGCTGGGCTCAGTCAAGGAATGTGTTTTGTGGTAATTCCACCAACAGTCCTGATTCCTCTGTGTTCTGACTATCCCTCTTTTTTTTTTAAGATGTGTATTTATTTATTTTTTTAAGATTATTTATTTTTTATTGTGTATACAGTGTTCTGCTGGCATGTACACATTCACTCCAGAAGAGGGCACCAGATCTCAATATAGATTGTTGTGAGCCACCATGTGGTTGCTGGGAATTGAACTCAGGACCTTTGGAAGAACAGCCAGTGTTCTTAACCTCTGAGCTATCTCTCCAGCCCCCTATCCCTCTTTTTTATGCTTTGTTTTTATATGTCTATTTGTGTGCGGTGTACATACATTGAATACATTTACATTCATGTGTGTGGAGGCTGGAAATTGACATCTGATGTCTTCTTCGATTGCTCTCTGCTTTATTTACCAAGGCAGGGCTTCTTGCTGAGCCTGGAGCTTGCATCTGAGTCTAGCCAGCTCACCCTAGTGACTCCCTATCTCTGCCTCCTGGGTGTTGGGTTTTCAGGTGAGCCACCACACCTGAGCAGTGTGAATACTGGGACTCTCAGCCAGAGCCTTCATATTGCACAGCAAGTATTATGCACTGAGCCATCTCCTCACCCCTAGACTGTCCCACTTCATGAGAGTGGATCATCAGGCACTGAGGCCACCATTCTTAAAGAACCAGGGTGAGCATCATCCCTGGACAGACATTTATAGGCCCCACCTTGGTTCCTTTTCCTGTCCTGTGCTCAGCCTGTTAAGGGAATTTTCTCCAAGTTCCTGGGTAAGACAGGAAGAGATCATAGGGTGTCATTCTGGCTACGTCAGGATGAATTTCATCCTGGGACCATGATTCCAGACCCAGGGACAAGGATCACAGAAGGGTTAGGAATTTGTCAAGTTCACCTACCCAGCTGCAGAGTTGTCTGCCAGGCTGCAAGGAATCTCTCTACTATTCACCTTAGACACCAAGGGGTCAAGCCCATCTCAGGACCCAGGATCATGAAACAGTTGAAGACCTGAAGTCTCCAGTGTGAGGTGTGATGAGGAAGGGAGAGCTCCTCCTACCAGGGTCTCTCAGGTCCTAATTCCTCCATCTCACTGCAGTTAAGGTTTGCTGTATGATCTTGGAAGATGCTGGGTGAGCTCCCAAAGGGGCGACCCTTCCTTCCCCATAAAGAGGCTCCCTGGCCACTCAGAGATTCTCACCTCATAGACGGAGACCTCAGCATGGACATAGTGAAGATTGAGCACACTGGGGAGGGCAATCCCCATTCCTAGGAGAGCTGCAGCGAGACAAAAATTCCCATTTAGCTAAAAGGAAAAGTCCCACCTGCAGCCAGCCCTGCGCTGGTAGCTTGGGAACATTGTGGGATCTAGAACAGGATGCAGGATCATCCTCATGGAACAGAAGGGAAATTGAGACTGGATCAGGAGCTTAGTGAAGGCCATATATTGGCTACACAAATATGTGCCAAGAAGTAGAGGCAGCTGGACCCCAAAGACCACACCCCTAACCTTTGAGCCTGGGAGGACTTGGGAAGATGGACAGGCACAGAGGGTGTGGGCTGAAGAGGGCACCAGAGATGCCAAGTGATGGAGAGCAGGACTCACCATTGAGGTGATC
This sequence comes from Lophiomys imhausi, assembly GCA_907164525.1. NCBI lineage: Eukaryota > Metazoa > Chordata > Mammalia > Rodentia > Muridae > Lophiomys > Lophiomys imhausi. The sequence goes on from CAJQZJ010001061.1 coordinate 303,171, forward strand.
TAGCAGGGGCTTCTGGAATACAGTGCTTATGAGTGTGTGTACTTGATCCATCTGCAGCCATGGCCAGGGGTTGGCTGGGGGTGAGGGGACCAGCCCCCAGAGAAGACCAAAAGAAAACAGTTAAACATACAGATGGGCAGTCATCAGGGGCGCAGGAAAAGGAGGGAGGGCAGATCTCTCATATTAGCTGGGCCCCAATCAAATCCCCAACTGGGTCAGCCTTGGGGGTCAGATTGCCTAGAGAGAACTCTAGCCCTCACACCAGGGTTGCCAACAGGAGGACTGCCCAGAAAACTGCCTGATGACAGATGGAAGTTAGGCTGGCAGACTGACAGCTGGGTGGAGGGTTTAAGTATCCTAACTCACATCTCATGGTTTGCATGGGACAAATAAATACGCATTGTGGCAGGAGTTTGACTATGTGATATGATGAAGGACTAGCTGTCCTTCTCTCCCACTGATGAATGAGCTCTGGCTGAGGGCTAAGCTGATGAATTAATCTCCTGCTCACAGGTAGAGAGACAGGCAAGGAGGTAGGGACAGATGGAAACCAGTTAGGTCCCTGTCCCCAGGCATCCCAGGGAGGAACACTTATGACAACTGAGGTATATGTCATTCTCACACTTCCACATCCCTTCCCAAGGCAGACCAGTGTCCCACTCACATCAATGGACCCCACATTGGAGGTGGCCACAGAGAGTTGGAGCCCCCTGAAAAAAAAAAAAAAGCAGGGACAGGCTCAAGGTGGGCCAACTTTCCCTGAGGTTCTCATCACTAAGTCTGAGAGCATACTGTGGCTGCTGGGTCAGAAGGCCCATTTACCCCAAAATAGATGTGGTCCCCCGGAGTTTCGCCTTGGACACAGAGAGCTGAAGATTCAGGTTCACCATCTAGGCATGTAAGGAGAACAAGTCAGAAGGAGCTTTGTGGAGTCTTGCCCCTCCCCCAGCCCAGAGCAGACCACGGGTGTTTATGGAGCTTGCTAGGAGTTGAGTTGTTACCTGCACTTTACAAGTATAACAACAGTGTAAATAAGACAGGTGGAGTCCCTTTTCCTGAGAACTCTCCAGAAGCAGCAGACAGGGGCTTTACTGAAAGTGGGGGCTGCCACAAAGACCAAGAGTGATGGGGTCCTTCTTATGCAGTGTGGCCCAGGAAGGCTGCTCTGAGCAATGCTTCAACACTTAAGCTAAGAAATGAAAATGAGAAGCAGCAGCCATGCCAAAAGCAAAGGAAGAGGGCCCTAGGCAGAGGGTTCCCCATGGTCCTAGGGCAGAATGTCCTGGCAGGTTCAGGAGGAGCATGTAAAGTCTCAGGGAGTATTAGCCCAACTCAACCAGTCCCACCTGGCCTGTCACTCACCACATCCAGGGAGAAGAGGAACTGCAAGGCCGAGCTGGGGGGTGCAGCAAAGATCTCCACAAAGGGCTGCAGCTGCAGAGTGGAGTTGTTGGTGTGGAGTGTGGCCACGGGTGTGGCGCCCAGCTGCACCTTGAGTACCATGGGCACAGGCTCAGGGAACTGGTGGGCCACCTGGGACATCAGAAGGGGAGAGGGAGAGGGTTATACAGTCTCCTGGTTGTCAGTCTTCCCTGTTGGATGTTGATAAGCCATCACTATGCCCAACTGAACTCAGAGGTGGGTCCAGCCCAGGCCTCTGGGCCAGATTTGAGCTCCTCGGAGGGGATTCCTGATCTGGCGTTTGTTTTGATTTTAAGACAAGATTTGGCTAGCCACCCCAGCTGCCTTGAGCTGGTGATCTTCCTGCCTCCTGGGTGCCGGGATTACAGGTGTGTGGCCACTAACTCTGAGCTAGATCTCCCAGGCAGAAAGGGAAGAGGAAAAGGAGAGGTAGCCTAGTAGACTCAGTGCAGGCAGAGGTAGAGAGAAGAGAGCCTAGCTGGCTAGGATGGGCAGTCCCTGAGCTCAGGAGAGAAGACTAAAGGGCAGGTGCTGATACACTCCCTCCCTCTCCACCCCACCCTGCTTGGGATAGATGGAAACCCACAGAAGCCCCACCCCAAACCCTGAGCCTCTGGCCTACAACGTGCAGAAGCATCACGCACCTCGGGGATGAGCTGGGCCAGTGCGGAGGTGTTCAGAGTATTGTTCTTTGAATTCTGAAATCAGCCCCCATCAAGAAAAGGTTTAAGGTAGTTTCCCAGTCAAGGCCACCATTTGGCCTCATGGGATTCCTCACCCACTGGTTCCTTCCAATGGCCATCCTGTAGTCCCAACTCTAGATGCCCACTGCCCATGATTCCACATCTGTAGGATGTCCCCGCAATAGGCCACCCTGCCACAGGATCTGGGCAGCAGATCCAGCCCTCACCAGCTGCCCCGTGATGTCCAGGTGGAGGGAACCAGCTTTCTGCAGCATCAGGAGGACACCGTCAAACAGGTGCTGGGAGAGCCCCACGGTTGCCATGGCTCCTTCATCACCCGAAGGCCATGGTAACACAAAGGGATGAGCACCATGCAGAGGCAGGAGGATAGGTTTGCCAAGCAGGAAGAGAGTAGCCTGGATAGAGGCAGGGCCACACATGCATGCATCAGGAACAGAGGGTCTGCTACTGACCCAGAGCTCCCAGGCACCAGCCTAGTAGTAAAGAATTGGGCTGTACTCTCAGCTGGAGTACCAGCCACTTTCCCGCCTTCACCCTCTACCCTCTTAGGACCCTTCCAGGTCACCAAGGCTGACCAGAAGGTACTTACTCTGATATCCAGGGACATATAGTTACTGGTGATGGTGGGCACGCTGGTCATGGAGTAGCGGATCTGGGACTCAGGGCCCACAGGACTGAGGTCTTCATGAAAACAGAAGAGCATTGAGCACCAGCCCCTCAATAAGCCAGCAAACAGTTACCAACAGCCTTTCTCAGCCAGAACCAGGCCACAAAGTCACAAGCCCAGCGAGGTCTCCTCAAAGGCATTTACCAAGAATCTGCCTGTTGATTGGTTCAGACACAATTCTAACAGGTATGTTTGCTAACGTTCCCAACCAGTGAAAGACTACTGAGCCCAAATTACAGAAGGAGAAGGCTCAACCCAAGCAAAAGTACCATCTAATGGAGGCGAGAAGGGTGCACATAAAAAAAAAAAAAGAGTTCCCACTGATCAGACAGACAAGTAACTTCCACTGTGTCTTTTTCAACACCACAGAGCTCACCAAAGTTATTACACACATACACATACACACACACACACACACACACACACACACACACACACACACACACAGAGAGAGAGAGAGAGAGAGAGAGAGAGAGTATGGTCAGTTCATTCTTGCCCAAGGCTGCATACACAAGTCAGTCTGCTCCCAAAGCTTTGGTCTCCCCACTTGATCACATGTCTCCTTCAGAAACGTAAATGCAAGAGCTACAGATCTAACTTCATACGAAGCCTCAAGGCAGGGAAGCACAGCGAAGAGGCCTGGGAGTTGAGTCTACTCACAAGCCAGAATCTTCTGCTTGGGAAGATTGCAAAGCTAGACAGCGCATGCCCAGAGATCACTGCTTGTATCAACTGAGCATCGTTGTGGCAACTCAGATTGACAAGGCCAGTCACGGTGCCATGGAAAAGACACCAAAGTCAGGGCAAACCTGGTGAGCCCCAAGCAGATGAAGCTTCAAAATGACTAATGGGCAGAGTGATAAAGCCCTTGACAAGCTTCAGGCTGCGTGGGTTCTGTGGAGGGAGAGGTTGTGCAGGCTCTGAAGCAATTAAGATGTCCCTAAGTCAGCATGTGACACCTTCTGCTATTAGTCCTTACATACTGATGCCTGTGGCTAAGAAAATGGGACAGGCTTGCTCTCGAGCCTTCAGATCCTACCACAGTTTGTCTAGGAAGCCACATGGATATCTTCCAATGTCCTCAAACAGTAGTGCAGGTCACAGGGTGGGGACAGTGAAGAATACCAGGATGTGACCTACAACAGTTGGAGTTTGTGGATGAGCACTCAGCTCCTTGCACTCCAAAGCATTTCCACCCAGTTTCAAAAAGTGCTCCAGTGAGAGACAGGTCCCAGCTGTTCACGCAGTTCAGCTTGTCAGTAGCAGCAGCAGCAACAATAGTATCTTTTTTTGTTCTTCTTTTTCTTCTTCCTCCTCTTTGTCTTCGTCTTCTTCTTATCCTTCTCTTCCTCTTCCCCCCTTCTTCCTTTTTGTCATTATCAAGACTCAGAAGTCAAAACTAGTGACCATGCAGCCCCCAGAGGGAAAGGGCACATATGTGTCCTTTTCGAGAGGGCCATGGAACCAGAATCCAAGTATTCAGGTAAAAGACATACCTCTTCACACCTACAACTCAGCACTTCCAGTGCCATACACACCCCTCACCACGCCAGCCTTCCTGCAATGGTGCAGAAAGGTCCCCAACTCTGAGAATCTGTCCCTAAAATGCTGAGACTCTGAGTGTGGGAACGGTGGAGATCCTGATAGTCAGCGGGCCTTAGTTTCTCCAACAGTGGCACTCATTGCTTAACCATTTGGTTTTATTTTGATTTTTGGCAATTCAACTTAAAATTGGCAGATTCTATAATCAAAGAGTTGGCTCTAGAATCTTGAGGCTGCCAGATTCTGTGAATAGCCCTGTGTTTTGGGGAGTCCTAAGTCAGTGGCCTTACCAAGGGCTCCTTTTTCTCAGGTTAATTTGAAAGAGAGCACTATTTAGAATCAGAAGCCAGCAATGAAGACTGCAGCATCTCCAGGTCCGAGGCGGGGGCATCTTTGAAGGTTCTTAGGGCCCAAGGGCCTAGCCCTCCCTCTCCCTGAGCTCCAGGTCTTACCTACTAAAGTGCCCAAGTGGACGTTGAGGTCCTGGACCAGGCCCGAGACATGCAAGCACAGCTGTAGCAGAAGAGAGGAAGCTGTGGTGAGGGCCGTTCAGAGCTGTGGGTGAGGAGCAGCCAGCCGGCTGCAGGTCCTTGCCATAGCCCACCAGAGGCCTCCCAAGCCAAACACCACGTCTGGGATCCCTGCCTTTTCCTCCCTGTAATGTCCTCCTTTCATCCCTCTGGTGGTGCTGAGGAGGCAAGAGAAGCTGTCGAAGGCTTCAGAGGGGAATGGGCACACCAGCAGGGAGGGGACTGCAAGGCCAGGGAGATATTGCCATCACCTCTGGGATGGAGATTGCACACACTAGGTAGATATGGCTTCTACTGTTGCTGACCATTATACATGGGCCGAGTCAAGCTGGGGAAGAACTTACTCCCTGACTGCAGGGACCATGAGTATCTACCCTCCCTCACCAAGTTAGCTGCATGCAATGATCAGACCTACAATCTTAACCGCCACAACAGACTAGCTCTGCAGTCCCCAGTTCTGAATTCCTCTCCCACATTAGTGCTCTCACCCGGGTCTGGCCTTCCCAATGCACAACCTGAGAGGAGGGAGCGTCAGAGTGTATCCAGCCGCATCTGGCTAGGGCCAGGCTACTGACTTTATTTTAATTTGTTCGTTCTTACTTTGTTGCCCCCAAAGCATTTCCCCTACTCTCATCTTTTAATATGGGATCAGGACTGCCCTGGGGAGATTTGCCACTGTCTCCCTAGCTCCCTAAACTGCACCCATACCCAGGCACCCCCACTTCTCCTCGGGACAGTGCATGAGCTTCTTTCTTGTTCTCATGAAGAAATTGAAAGCACACATGAAGGGCCTTCTATTTAAAAAATATCACTAGTTGAGGTAAAGTTTTGGTGAAAAAGCATGTGAAGTGAGATATACATACGTGTGTGTGTGTGTGTGATCATCACACATGGACACACATGTACGAGCATACACACATACACATGTACAATTACATGTATTGAAGGATATGCAGATAAATTCACATCAAGATACAGTGGCCCCTCCCCCAGGGCTTGAAGCACCACTGCTCATGTCTCAGGCCTTCCAATCTAAGCCATCTACCAGAAGCCCCTTACCTTGTCCCTCAGGTCAGCTTTGATGTGCTCCTGCACTAGGTCCAGCAGCTCCTGAGGGGTGCTGAGGAAGTGGCACAGAAAGTGTCTCTGAGTTCCCAAGGCATGGCTCTTCACAGAGCCACACAGACAGCCAGGACAGAAGTCTCTGTCCTCAGTCAGAATCCCAGAGATGATCATCTGAGACCATGCCATGCTCCAGATAGGATAGTACAGTGGTCCCTGCTCCCACAGAGAAGGACTGTGAGTCTCGGAGAAAGGGATCCTTCCTCTCAAGGTTCGGAAGTAGCCAAAAAGGTGATAACTGAGACCAGGCCCAGGGGACACAGAAGACAGACACTGGACCTTGCAAAAGCCCTTGGTGGCCACGTCCTCAGCCAGCTGGCTCCTGGGCTACTCGGGTAGTAGGAGTGGGCAGTGGAGCTGGGATCCCAGGTCCATTTGTCAATTTGGCCCCAGTGCCCTGCGATGCTTCGAAGAGCATCTGCTTTGCTCTGGACCTCAGTTTCCCCTCTGAAGTGGCAGCTGCTTGTTAGCCTCATAAGCTGACTTGAACAACCAACCACCTGCCACAGAGAGTTTGCTGGTCCTACCTCATCTCCCAAACCTGGACTCTCCACCTCGACCAGGAGGTGTGGCCTGTAAGCCCCCGATAGACAGGTGGATTGCCCTTGTATCAACCAGGAGACTATGAGTAACTGACTAGTGTGTGTTGGTAGCTGATCCAGAAAAGTGGTCAAGGCATAGGCTGACTGGCATCAGGCAAGCCCCTGGTCCTCTCTGAACCTCACTGTACCAAATCATAGAACAAGAGTGATGATGGAGTCTCCTTGGTCCTTTGTGGCCATTGAATGAGAAACACCAGTGCCACAGCCCTGGTGTCAGGGAACCCTAAGACCCAGTGCTCCCAGGAACCCACCTGTTACTGCCATCCAGCATACTGGCTAGGCTGAAGATTGAAGAGCAGGTGGGGATGCTGAGCACAAGGGTCCCAATGGAGTCCCGGACCACGTGCACATCAGCCAGCAAGGTCACAGGCAGCACCAGTTCCATGGGCTCTGGGGTGCTGCAGGAGGACAGACCCAAGCCCACCCTGGTGTATGAAGACTGCACAGATCCCTAGGCCTGGGTCACCCCTGCAGAGCCCCCAAACTCCACTCAGGGTCACAGCACAGCAGATGAAAATGACTCAGGTTTTCTGTGACTCCTCTGAGAGCTCTGGACTAGATACTGGCTGGGGTGAGCTTCAGCTCTCCCTTCTGTGAAATGGACAAGAGACTGGTGTTGCCTGATTCATAGCACTGTGCTAAACTCTCCAAGACCCTGTGAGAACACCAGTTTTGTGCCTAGCTACAGAGAGCACCCATAACACATCTCAGCACTGAGGGATACCCATCCACAGGGCACTCATACTATCACAACACAGAGGTACCCATACCATCACAGAATCAGGGAGCACTCGTAATGTCACAGCACTAAGTAGCACCGTAACATCACAGTACTGATGAGTACTCATCATCAAGCACTAAGGAGCACCCCAACATTACAGCACTAAGG
>CAJQZJ010001061.1:310658-329640 GCA_907164525.1 Lophiomys imhausi
TGAGGAACACTCATCATCAAGCACTAAGGAGCACCCTAACATCACAGCACTGAGGAGCACCCTAACATTACAGCTCTAAGGAGCACCCTAACATCACAGCACTAAGAAGCACTCATCATCAAGCACTAAGGAGCACCCTAACATCACAGCACTGAAGAATGCTCATCATCAAGCACTAAGGAGCACCCTAACACCACAGCACTGAGGAGTACCCTACCATCACAGCACTGAGGAACACTCATCATCAAGCACTAAGGAGCACCCTAACATCACAGCACTGAGGAGCACCCTAACACCACAGCACTGAGGAGCACCCTAACATCACAGCACTAAGGAACACTCTAACATCACAGTGCTAAGGCAAAACAATAAAGATAAAGGATTCCTTAAAATGTCCACTCATAACCTTAACATTAAATACAGTTACACAGAAGCTGCCTGGCACAGAGAAATAATGCTGAAATCACATTTTATTGGGCACCTCCTCTGTGTTTTGCACTGTGGAAGAAGCCAGATGCCATAATTAAAACATTCAGTGCAACCTTCAGCCACCTGAAAGGTTCATCTTGCTTCAGATGAAGAAACTGAGGGTTGGAGATGTGAGGCATCCCCACCAGCGACACAGCTATTGGGGCGGAACTAAGGTCTCCAGGATTCTCCCCTGTCTCATTCACCCAGAGGGTGACAAGGGACATGGAGATGTTATTAGCACCCCCTCCCCTCACTCTTCCCTGGAAAAGACCCTGAAACTCCTGCTCCCCAACAAAGAGAGTCACTCACCAAAAGACTTTGACCGTGAAATTGGCTGCTGCTGATAAGCGTACCCCAAAACCAGCAATGAACTTCAAGTGGGGGCGGGGCAGGTAGACATCCAGAATCTGGACTCTGGAGGACAACAGAATTCCCATCAAATGCAGAATCAGCTCCAGAGAGGCTTCCCTGAGCCAACCCCACACGTTGATGTTAAAAGAAGGGCTTTCTGGTGAGTGGACCACTGGCGAGGAGACATGCAGGACACCCCCCTGGCACAAAGGCAAGCAGAAGGGCCTGGACTCATGCAGGACTTAGTGAGACAATTGTGTGTGTTTCTAACAGTTTCTGACACTATCCCAGGAAACACAAAGTTGGGGAAGGAGATACTGGTTCCATGGAACTCAGAAATCCCCAGAGTATTCTAGCCTAAGATTCTAGACCTTAGATTCTCATATCACCTTCAGCCCTCAGAAATAGGAAACGCCCTCCCTTCCAAGCTACTGAGCACTCCCAGCGACTCAGTAACTTCCTTTTTACCTAAATGTAAGTCATTTTCTCCCTGCCCAGTAGTTGGCTGGGGTAGGGTTGGGACAATTCAGATATCCAGAATATGGCCTCATTTTAGCCTGGTGTGAGGTGGGTCCATGACCGTTTACCCACACAGGCCAACTTTAGCCTACTATATTCAGCCACAGCCTTGCTGGACATGCTCCTGCTGCTGAAAACAAGGGTCCTCTGGCAACTTTCAGGTGGCTAGGTACCTACCAGTGCATTATTAAGGATTTGGCTATTAACATACTAAAAATGGCAGTACCTAAAGGAGTCTCAAACTGATAGCCCCAAACTGCCTGTTTGCTAATCCATGCACTGTTCTGGTGTCTTTGAGTTCTCATATTAGTTTTCATCATTCTCGACTATAGATGATAAATTGGGGACAGTATTTCAAGCCCCTGACCCCCGTGTTTCAGGAAGCTGGGGCAAGAAGATAGTCTGTTTAATGTTAGCCTCAGGTACATAGTGAGGCCCTCTCTCAAACAAAGGAGGAATAAAAAAAGAAAATTATAGCTGATAGATAGGTAAGTAGGTAGATAGGTAGATAGATTGATAAGTAGACAGATAGTTTTTTTGAACAGCCAAAATTCTGACAGTAGGGATAGATACAATGGCTACTGTGTTTGAATTTGGGATGTCTCCACCCCTTTGAGTCTTTATGCATTAAGAGGGTGAGGATAAAACTAGGATTGTCCTTGTGTCTAAATTTGGTATCAAGCATTTAGAGAAAGAAACTGTTAGTTTTACCATATCTGTGGACTCCAGGGTCACAGTCTGAACCCCTGAGAGCAAAACCCTATGAATTACTCAGGGTTACCAGGTGACCCCGTCTGCCAAGTCTTCTCATAACCCCACATCTGACCATAGGAACCTCTAACCTGGGCAGGCTTACCCACCTGTGGACCCATATGATCATCTGATGGTCCAGAGCACTGTGCCCAATAGATGGGAGCACCTCATTAACCAGAGTATCTACCTAGCAGCTGGAGCACTCTTGAAAGGCTCATTCAGGATTCTCCCTCCTGGTGGGGAACACTCACTTCCTTGGCCAACCAAACATTCCAACTAGCAGCAGGAGGACTGTCTCTGGAGGATGGGAGCACTCACCTAGTAGACTGAAGCACCTCACCACTTGGATCCAGGAAATCAGAGATAGTGACCTGCAGGGCGCGCTGGAGAGGGGTTTTGCCAACTTCTGACACTGTGGGGCCAGGGCAAGGTGAGGTCAAGTTCCTGGACCCACCAAGTGTGGAGAACACGCCACCTATCACCTATCTTGCCCCTCGGGTGGAGGAACTCAGATACCAGATGGGACAATCTTGAAGTGGCACCTGGGAAGAACGGCTGCACCATGCAAGCCCATGAAATAGCCCCCCTCCCCCCCTTCTTCGTCCCATTCCTCCAAAACAGCCTTAGCCCTCTTGCAAGGCTCCGTCTGAGACCCAGTTGTCCCCAGAACTTTCCCAAGTCACCAAACTGAAGGAGCCACCCACCAATCCTAGTTCCTGAGGAGGTGAGAAGAGGGGCTGCCTCATCCTGACCACATGTGCCTCAGGTGCTGGACCACAGATCTCAGCTCTGCTGCTCACTGCCAACATGGCCACTCCAGGCCATGCCTTCCCCACCACTGCACATATACTGATTACAATGCTCCTCTCTCAGGGCCATTGTAAACAGTCAGTGCAGGCGCATGCTCCTCATGCTGGTGCCATGGGCCTTTATACTAGCTGTAGCTGTCCCCACAGAATCCAGGTATGCGAGACACTGTTTCAAACACTTTCTTATATTCTTATGCCCAGTTTACAGGGAGGTGAAGATACTTGGCTGAAAGAAAGGCAGGTCAGGATACAGAAGCCTGACTCTGAACCTGCTGACCTCCCCCTCGCCTCTACTGGTAGGCCCCAGCTAAGTAAAGACAAATGGAATAAAAAAAAAAGAGAGAGAGAGAGAGACAATGGTTCTAGAAGGAAGCATGAAATTAAGTCAAAAGGCTTGAACTTGGGTCAGACTCACTACCATAGTGAAGAATCTTGGATCCCATCTGCGCCTCAGTTTCTCCAAGCAAGGAAAAGAAAGGTCATAGTCTCCATGCTCTGGATACCCACCCCAGCCTGGCCAACTGTGACTCACAACTGGATTGTGGACTCCATCCACAGTGCTCCCTGATACAGGGCCTGCACTCTGGGGCATGCACAATAAGGTGGGGAGGACTCCAGGCGTTGGAAGCACTGTGGGTTGCATAGGCCTCCTGCCAGGTTTCCACCCACTGAGAACAAACATAGGCAGATGAGCCAGGGAGGCCTGAGGACAAAGGAGCTCTGCACAGAACAAGCAGAGGGCATGGCAGACACCCCAGGAGGCCATCCTCAGGTCCCTGTCCCAGGCATCCATTCCTGTTGTGTGTGTATCATACTCCTGCACGGATCACTGACCAGTTTCCTTGTCTATCCATCTGCCCGGATGCAAGGTCTTAGAGAGCTGTGCATGTCCTGGGAAAAGCTGCTGGCTCACAGCTTTGTGTTCTGGCTATTAAAGTCCCTTCTCTGGTCTAGATGGAGTCCTTCACATATTAGATCAGGGTTGGATCCGATATTTGCAGAAGCATCTCCAGACCCCACTTTGGTGGAACCCCGAAAGTTTTCTGAGAGGCAACTAGTGGGAAACAAAGATTTCTGTGCTGGGATCTTGAACCTTTGAGACTTTGTCCTTCCCTGTGGGCCTCAGTTTCCTCATTGTGCCTTTTCCCATAGAAGAGGGCAGGACTTGAAGGCATCTAGCAGGAAATCCACAAGGGAGAAACTTGCATCCCCCTTCCCCAACTCTCACACCCTCAACCCCCACTAATACCTCCCCCAGCAGCACAGAGCACTGGCTCTCTGAGGCTGAGCCCTGAAGAGATCCAACTTCAGGATTCTCCCTGACTTCCTGCACTTGACATCCCTCTCCTGGATCACACATATACATGTGTGTATTTGGGGTACACAGCACAACCTGTGCACACACATTCAGACACTTGCCACAGGGCCATGCCCTCCCCGGTGCTCAAATCACGTCTCCTTGACACTCCAAAATCAAAAGAACTCACAGTTAGTTATAAAGTCAGCCACTGTAGTTAGCTGGCCCAGGCTCAGAGGTGACACATGCCTGTAAACCCCAGCAATTAAGGAGGCTGAGGCAGAAGAACTGAGAGTTAAATTCTAGCCTGAGCTACCTAAGGAGACTCTGCCTCACAGTTCTTTTATTTTTTCAATGTTTAAAAATAAGTCTTGGGACTTTTTGTTTATTTTTTTTGTTTTGTTGTTTTTAAGCATATGCCCACACAAGACACAAGGACACAGCTGTGAGTATGCACTTGTATTTTCACACTACAGCTCACCTCAGACTCCCTAGTTAGCTACTGAGCAGCAGGACGCAGTGACCGATACAAACAAAGACCCTCTGCTGTTACATACCTGTAATCCTAGTATCACAAGTTCTAAGCCAGCCTGGGCTGGGATGCAGCTCAGTGGTGGAGCACTTGCCCAGCATGCACCAGGCTCTGAGTCCCATCCCAAGCACCATAAAAATAAAAATATATACAGATCCTCTGAGATGTTCGTATTCAGTCAGACCTGGTTCTCACACTGGGCAACAAGTTGGCAGGTCTCTTACCATAATCCAGTGCTGCCTTGTTGAGTCGGACCACAGTGCCAGGCAAGGAGGCACTGACCACGGCCAGTAACAGCACCAGCAGCAGGCCCAGGCTGCATGCCCCAGCCATGGATGTCCTGGCCTCTGCACCAGGATCTGTGGGCCAGGGTAGGGACAAGCATCAGAGAGCTTGACCAGAAAATCCATCCCACCCTTGGGCACGCATGTCTCATCCCAGCCTGTACCCATGCTGAGTAGTGGTCAGAGATCTGCTCTGAACTTCAACACATCCATTTTTGTATTTCTTTGTCAGGAACTACCCGCTTTGTAAGAAACCATGAGAGGTTCTAAAACTAGCCAGCCTTCCCCCCCACACACACCTCAAAGAAGATATGGCCTTTCCTGAAGTGACACAGCAAATAGGGGAGGGTGCAGAAGAGGGGCAAAGTAGGGTCCAAAGAGAATGATGAGGTCATGGTGGGGGTGTGGAAGGCAGTCACCTGCCAGCAGAGAGGCCTCAGCCTTAGTACCCTACAGACAAATCACCTGACGCCAGGTGTTCAGTTCACTGTGCCAGACTAGTCTGGTGTTCAGCTGTCTAGACCTTACCAGGGAGGACCCAGGGCACCTCCCATCTCTGTGTCCATCCATCCAAGTGAAGAATGGTCTGAGAGTGGTCCAGCTCCCCCAAGACCAGACCAGACTAACGGTGAGATGTGTACCCAGGTCTGAGAGAGGGGGTTCTCACCCCAGCTTCAGGGATGAAACTCATCAAGATGGCACTTGCCAATGTTCCCTGCAAGGCCAGGGACAAGGGGAGCCTGTTGCAAGGGGTGGCTGCTGATGGCATCCCCACAGGCCAGAGGGAGATGTAGCCACCAAGCTCATTCCTACCTCAGAGGTTCTGAAGGCGGGTGGATGCTCAGCCTTGAGACACTCTGCCTGGAGGGCAGGTACACAGGGTGCTTTATGAGGCTCCCCAACTGCAGCCTGCAGACCATGAAGCAGGAGCCAGGGAGTGGCCAGTTTACTTGTGGTTGCAAGTGTTTTCCCTGCAAACATGACCTTGTCAAGTGTCTCCATCCCACTGTGTGATGAGTCTGCCACGTACACAAGCATGAAGGCCAACTGCTGAGAGACCCTGGAACTGAGCCGTTTCGGCTCAAGGATCTGTAGCTCTCTGGAAGGAGAACTCTTCCCAGTGAGTGTTCCCTCACCATCCCACCAGGCCCAGCCGAAGTCCACGAGCAAGGGGTCCCCAAGAGCAGGGGCATAGCCTTGTGTCTCCAAGCTCTTCCAGAAACATAGCTCTTGATTAAGGACAGGAGGCTATCTGAGCCCTGATCCCCAATACTGAGCCCTGATCTTGGTCACACGCTGAGTCTTCACTTGAACAGGAACATAAGACAGTGTGGCTGACCCAATATTCCCTGTCACACCAGTGCTCTCCAAACTCATCTGTTACAGTGGGAGTGGCCCACTGTGAGTGGGAAAAGAGATGGCATGTATGTGTGCACATGGGGTTGCATGTGCACCATGACATATGCACACACAGGAACTGGTATCAGAGGGAAATGGGTGTCTGAGGGTATGGAGGTAGCATGGCATGGTGACATCCAGGCTAATGGTGTTACTGCATGGACACCGGTGTGAAGAGTTCTGTGTACAAATATGATGGGCTATTGAGTGAAAGGGACTGTGGGTCTAGGATAGGGATTTGAGGTGCTGTGTGTATGTGAATACAGTAGAATGCTTCCTGGGATAGGGATACCATGTACATGTACACATGTGTATACACATATGCACAAGAGGCAATCAATGGCCTGGCTGCAGGAACTCCCTTGTGTCCCTCTAAGTGATCCACCTGGGACACAGGCACAAGTGACCTGGGGGACATTCTCTGACTCTAGAGCCCTGTGTGATTCCTGCTGACCACACCAGCCCAAATACCAGGCTTAGAGCCCAGACCCACCTAGGGCTGGATCCTCATGGTACCTATGGAGCTAATGGACTGCAGGCACCATCAAGTGTTCCTGGAATACCTCTCCATCCCAGCCAGTGCTCCTGGCCAGAGTCTCAGAGGCAGAAGGAAGGTCACTAACATCCCACTCCAGGCAACGGTTTGCCCACCATTGCCCAAGACCGGGTCCTTTTGCTCACTCATTACACGCAGTGAAGAGACATACAAACATTGACCAATGCCACTCTCAGTGTTTGCTTTTGACATGGATACTTCCTCTTCTTCAATGCTTCCAGCACAAGGGACACTTGGGTAACATCCAGGTGAAACAAAGGGCCAGTCTTCACCAGCACCTTCTCCAGAACCGGCAGCCTCCATACAGCAATGGCAAGCCCTGTTGGCCAAGCACCTCCTGTACGCAAGGTACTGTGCCAAAAGTCCCAAGGAGGGAAGGTTTTCCACCTGACCCTGTGCTGGAACAAACTGAGTACTAAATAACGTTGAATAAATGGACTGCTGAAAAGCCTTGTAAGAATTAGTAGCAGGATTCATGTTTCTCCTTCACTGGGCATTCTAAGGGGGTTGCAATGACAGATCACCACACACTTAGAAACTGAAAGACTCATCATCTTTCTTCTTTTTTATATAGGGCTTCAATAGAGCCCAGGCTAGCCTCCAATTTGCTATGTTGTCAAAGATGACCTTGAACTTCTGATCATCATGCCTCCACACCTCCTAAGTGCTGAGATTATGGGCACACATCTCACTTTGTTGGCCACTGCAAGTAGAACCAGGGATTCATGTGTGTCAAGCAACCAGTCTATTAACTGAGCTCCATTCCCTACTCCCAAAATAGACAGTTCTAGAGGTCACTAAGAGAGAATCACTGAGGTGTTGGCAGAACTGTTGTCCTGTGCTAAGACTCCAGGAGAGAGTTGCTTCTTGGTTTTCTTCAGCCCCTCTTCATCACTGGCTCCCTGGTCCCTCCTCCGTCTCCAACCAGCAGCACTGGAGTGCAGGTTTCTCCCTCTGGCATCTCACCTGTGAGGACCCTGCCGTAGCCCTGAGCCTGCTGGGTAATCTAGAACATGCCCTCCCTCTCACGGTCATCTGAGCAGCAGGCTTAGCTCCATCTGCTAGTCCCAGCTCCCTACACCATGCTACCAAACAGGTCCACGTGGTCAGGTTGTAGTGGGCTGGCCGCTTTGTAATGCATTTCCCATAGGTCCTTAGCCTCCAATTCTGAGTCACGGCCACCAAGGAGTAAAAGTGAATTCTTCTCAGCTTCACAACTGGAAAGGTCAGGCTGTCTTCAAGCAAGGGTAAGGATGGGGGCTAGGGGAGGGGGTGACCTAACCAGACATTTCCACGGTGGTGCTTTCTTTTTCCCTGGTGAAAAGATGGGACTTTACTAAAACACTGGCATAAAGAATGTTATTTTATGTGAAGTGAACACTAATCAGTGAGCTCAGCATTAGAAAATTTGTTCCCATGCAGCCTGAGAAGGCAGTGAGCCCAGGAAGTTTGGGGCAGCAAAGAGTCTGAGGAGTAAGGAGGGTGACTTGGCATAGCCTTCCCTGGCTTGCAGCTTCGATCTTCCCATATTCCAAATGGAAACTCAGTCACAATGGTGTCCTCTGAGGGTAGGTTCTGGGGACAGGTGCTTTATGAGGTCACAGAGTTGACAGTTCCACCTGACCCAGTAAATTCCATGTCACCTTCCAGGGAGTACTCAGAGGTGGTGGCAGCAGTGGCAGTCACCTCCTCCTCATTGACTCCCATAGATCTCCATCCTCATTGACCCACTCCTTAAAAAAGGAAATCAATGCCCCGGCCAAGGAACACTGGGGACTCATGTGCCCTACCAGAAGATTTGGGCCACTGTGCCAGGCCCAGGAGGTGAGGAGGCCAGCAGATCCTGCCTTTCCCCACCCCATTAGAGTTCCTTGGAGATAAGCAGGCCTTGTCAACTGTCCTCACAGAAGTAGCTGCTGAGGACAGAGAGGCTCAAAGCAGCTTTCCCAAAGTCTCCTGGCAATGGCAGAGCACAAAGTAATCATCACTTCCGCATGGATTTATTGAGTACCTACTGTGTGCTGCACACTGTACAATGAGCTGGGAGTACACTATTGCATCAGCCCAGCATGTTTGCCCTGAGGCACCTCAGGCTAGGGTTAGGGAAACAAATCTCTACCCTCTTTGTCTAGAGTCATCCAATTGTAGGTTATGGGAATTCCAATTTGAAATAATACCTGCTTCCAAGACAGTATACAAAACAAATCTTGGGGGAAGGAAGAGATTCTTTAAAACCTGGGCAGTTTAGTTAACCCTTTTGTGTGATCATTTCATCCTTTGTCTTTAAGTTGGCACATAGTAACTGTGTTTATCAGGTGCAATGTGGCAATGTGATACATATGGTACATGTGGGATGGTGAGATCAGGTAATGAGCAGGTCTTTGTGTTACGAACCTTCAAACTCCTGCTTCTGGTTATTTTGAAGTACACAGGTTACCCCACCATGCCACATAGGCCTCAGGAATGCATGGATCTTACATTTGAGGAAGCCCAATACTAAGTCAGCACAACTGGGCACTGTGTGAGACTGTGTTCTATCACAGTAACAAAGCACCTGTGATAGTTTACAAAGAGAAAAGGTTTGTTTTGACTCAAGATTTGGAGGTTCTAGTCCACAATCGGGGATCCAGTGGTTGTGTGTGTGTGTGTGTGTGTGTGTGTGTGTGACAACTCAACATGGCGAGAAGGGCAATCATTTCACCAGCCAAGAAACAGAGAGAGAAAGGGGAAGAGATTGGGAACCCACAGTCTCTTCCCAGGATATGTATCCAATGACCTAAGGACCTCCAACTGGGTTCCACCTCTTAGAAGCCCACACCACCTCCAAAAACCACCAGCCTGCAACCAATTCTTTAAACCATCTGGAGATGTTTAGTATCTGCAGTACAACAGCTAGCTGTGCGATTTCTTAGTAGAAACACACAAATATAAAGCTGAATTTTAAAAAATGTTTGGGATTGCTAGCTTACAAAATAAAGATGTTTCCATCTCCCTACCCAAGAGGGACCAACGTAAAGGTGGTGTCAGAGTAAGTGAACTCAAGAATCCTCTGGTGCCTCCCAAGTTCCAGGTTCCCAGTGAGCTATTGCTCTTCCTATTTGTCACCAGGTTATCTCTGGTATGGCATGGAGAAGCATGGCTGTGTAGAAAGGGGGAGAAAGAGGCCTCCTGTGAGCCTCATTTCGCAGAGAAAAGCTTTTCCCAGTCCCACACCTCAGAGCCACTCACCCCATCCTTCCCCACTCTCCTTGAGTCAGTAACCATGAGACATATGGGAGGATAACGACAGGCTTTGGCCAGTCAGGACCATCCCATGATGGCTACGTTATCCATAGTCCTTGTCTCAAAAGAGACCTGGATTTGAGGTCAGCCAGACCTCGTCTTTCCCTGGTTTCACAGCTTCTCAGTCTGAAACATGGTGACCCCGTGGATCTTGTACAATGTAAAATGTGATTGTGAACCTTGTCATCCTCAGGGGCGTCCAAAGAAACCACCCCACCAGCAGAGTGGCAGAGGTAGCCTCAGCAAACCTAAGTAAGCAAGAACGGAGTCCTGGGGCTTTACTGGTGCCTGGTGTGAAGTTGGGGGTAGAGCAGCAAAACTGCATTCACCAAGCCCGGACCCCCAGGTCTCTGCAAGCCCATGTCCTGAGGCTGGCAGGGACCTTGTGGTCTGTGTTCTCTGCAGATAACACCCTCCTGCTGCCTCTCCGCATCAACACCACGGGCCTCAGCCTAACCCAGTTCATGCTGGGATACATGTGTATGTATATATGGAAGAGCCAGCCTGAGTACCAGGGCTGAGGGAGGGGGAGGAGCTTCAGAAACCCAGGCTCCTCTAGAACCCAGGCTGCCCTGGGTGGCACTCTATGCAAGGAGCTACAGGCTGCCCCACTCATCCCAGGCAGGGCCTCCCTGGAAGGGAAGTAACTTGCCTATATGCTTGTTTGGCATAGAAGGAACAGTCCCCAAGTCCTTCGCTACTTTGGCTCCCTTAATACATCCACCCACTCAACATCCATCTACCCACCCATCCATTCGCCCATCTATCTATCTGCTCGACCTCCAAGCCATTCATCACTTCCCCCATATTTTCATTCATTAGCTCTCCATGGTCTCATCCATTTTACTAACAATCTACCAAGTCAAGCACCTCCCCTCTCTTCCACTCTCCTTACCCCCATGCACACACCCACCCTCTCATCTCTCCTGAACCCCCACTCCCTAACTTAAGCCATGATGCACTCCAGAGATGAACCCTACACGCACACAGTCCTCTCTGGGCTCACGGTGTCCAGGGATGGCATTAACACACACCATCTTTTGTGCTGCTGAATGTGACAGCTCTCTTAACTGCCATCTTCAATCAAGGCTTACTCATAGGCCTTGAACCCCGGCCTGTTTACGTAAGCTGAGCTAGGGGCTATCATAGGCTCCACCATCAAATTGAGAGGGTCCCCCAGGCTCAGGACAGACAGTGAGTGCTCATAGTGGGACCAAGATGAGGGTCCTTGCTTTCCTCCTGTCTCCTCTTCAGCCTGGCTCACCTGCCTGGCCTGCTTCCTGAGGACTCAGGCCCAGCAACTTCTACTTAACACCTGCAGGTAAACGGGAGATGGGAGGATAGGGTGGGGACAGTGACTATACCTTCATTAGTTTGGCTCTCCCCTCCTAGTCAGACCAGATGACCCATCATCAGTCTGGCTTTTGTCACATCCCCATCCCAGACCTGCTGTGGCTCTCCATTGTTCAACTCCCCAGCATGAACCTTGTCCCACCCTTCTTTACCTAGATGCCTTCATTCTGCTCCCCTCTCTGGCTCCACTGGGCCTGCAAGGTGCTCCCTGAGCACTCCACCCAGGTTCCCATGTTACTCCTTTGCCAGTGTTCTTCCTGTCCAGAATGACCTCCCCCCACACCCACTTCTATCCGTGAGCTTGCTTTGTTGACATAAACCCCTCTTCTGAGACGTCCACCTCATTCATTCATTTAAACTTTACATTTTAAATGTTTCCTTAATGGCTCCCCTGGGCCCAGACTTGCCCCCCCTCCATCAGCACCATGGGCTTCCAGCCAGGTGGGAAACAAGCTAAGGTTACAGGGTGAGATAGGCAACTCAGGAGGTCCTAGGAGGAGGGCGCATCAGAGCTGGTCCCTGAGGGACAATAAGGTTCAATAAGGAGGGGAACAGGAAGGGACAAGGACAAATAGACGGAACAATGGAGTAAGGGCAAGGGGAGCCTGCCAGACACTACAGCTGACTTGACTGTGGCCATTCTGCTTCTCAGGTTCAAGTTGTTCTGCCATAAACTCATGGAGAAGATGGGCCTTCTGGTCCTCTGTGCTTTTGGTGCGTCTCTAGAGCCCTGCCCAGGGGGCGGCATCTCCAGGCTTTGGCCCATTCTGAAAGAGGGAGCCCAGGGCTAGCACAGGCATGCCTGTTACCCCACCTGTCTCTGTGAAGACATTAAGTAACTTCTCCCAAAGTTACAGAAATTTAGATGCCTTAATTTCTGAACCCACACTTTCGACCTCTTGACTTAAGTGGGTCATTCTTGTTCTCACGGCCCACAGGCTTCTGGATGTTTGCTATGCTCTTGCCATCAAAAGTGGAAGTCTGGCAGGTGAGTGTGAGCCCGCTCCAGGCCCCATAGCTGACAGACCTATAGAAACCATCAATATTCCCTCTGTAGTTTCTCTTACTCTCGCCAGATCTGGATGATGGTCCATTCCTGACTCATCTCAGATCCAAAGTTCTACCTTTATCACCCCACCCACCTGGAACCCCTCTCTCCTGCACATGTGGCTCTCAGTGACCACATACAGTCATCTGTCCCCCATTAGATGGCTTTCCTTTCATTCAGCCCAGCAGTGGCCCATCTCCCTTTCTCTAGACCCCCCACCTAAAATAAGGCTGTAAGGAACCATATTGCTCTCTCTACTTTCTCTGCTTCAGTGAGTTGAGACCCACCCCATCAGGTTTTGTTGTCTGAGGAAGAGGGAAGCGAAAACCAGTGACGGAAGTTCCTGATGGAGAAAGTCACAGAGACCCATAGACAATGGTGGCCTGAGGAAACTCTGTTCTCCCTCTCTTTCTTCCCCCTTGTAAACAACTGTATTCTTTGAGTTATAGCTGAAAGATCCCAGCCTCCATACACATCAAAGCAAAGGAGGTCATATTTTCCTCTTTCCTCATTCCTCTGTTGTCTGTAACCATGACTATCTCTCCAACTGTACTGGCAACCCCTTAAAAAGCAGGCAGGGGTGATTCATACAAGCAACAGCCATTTCAGCGTTAAGCACCAGGGACTGCCATTATCAGTGTTGGGTGGCTGGTCACCAGATAGGAGTGTGAATAGAAGAATGGATAGGAGGATGAATGGATAGACAGGTGAATGAATAAGGAGGGTGGGGAAGCTTCACATTTGGGGAGATGGTAAGTGAGCTGATGGTTGGGAGATTAGAGATGAAGGTGGACGAATGGATGGATTTATGGCCAGGAGAGAACATAGAGGTCAGGCTCTTACCAGGCCCAGATTAGACCATCTGACAAAGATCCCCGCTTTCTTCAATACTCCATCAGGATGACAGCATTAATGGTCCACTGCAGAGCCTGAGGTAAGAGAAAACTACTTATTAGTCCTGTTTTCTTCCAAAAAGCTCAGCTATAGTTGAAATCCAGGGTATATCCTTAGCTAAAAATATGGACCCAACACTCAGACCAACCTGGACTTAAATCTTAGTTCCTGTGAATTCTGTGTGACTGAAATTAGGCAAGGTTCCTCTTTTTTTCTGGACCTTTTTACTCTTCACTTGTGAGATGGGGCAATGCTTTCATGCTATTCCTGGTAAACAGGCATCTTAAAAAAAAGTGAAACTTCCAAAACCCATTAAGACAGGATCATTTATCAGCTTGTAGTCTCTTCCCCTACATAACAGAGTTTTCAGTTAACCTTCAAATAACCAAAAAGAAGGGCGGAGAAACACCCTCCCCACCCTCTGGGCATGGGACGTCGCTCTCTTAAAGTGACTTCCTGCTGATTTGGGTCGTAGTAGACCTGTTTGGGGCCCCAACCCAAATGGGAAAAATGATTAAAAATGTTAGTACAATCCTTTTATGTTCAGTCCTTCTGTTCTCAGCTGTTTAGATGACCTAAGGGGTTTGTAGGCAGGAATCAAGAGGGTGTTATAGATCTAAGAAGATACTCTTAAAAGTGTGTTGCAAGATAGTAAGAATGTTGAGTCACATATAGACCTTTAAACTCATGGAGTTGGGTAGATAGTAGAATGTTAAAGTCAGGGGCCAAATAGGTATAAACTGAACATTGGGAAGGTATACTGGGCCAATTTACTCTCATAAATGTGGCATATTTATATCTATTGTTTTGTATAATACTTACTGTTATAAGAGAAGGAACCAGCTGTTGGACTGAAAGGGGAAACCTCTGGAGGGAAGAGGGTGGAAGGGCGGGTTAGGAAGGGGGAATAGGGAGGGGTTTGTTACTGAGATGTAACTTGAAGAAAAAAAAATAAAGTATTAAATAAAAAAAAATAAATAAAAAAAAGTGAAACTTCTTGAATAGTTCCTGGCTCATAATCAGTTTTCAGGAAATGGTTGCTGAGGAGACATGTTAGCTAACAAGCTACCACTTGGTGATAGCATTCCTACTTACAAACAAAAAAATACTCACAAATATTTTGGAAGGATTTAACTGGACTTACAGATATTCCAAGCAAAAGAAAGAGAAGGAATAATGCTTTAGGAATAAGAACCTGAGAGAGGTGTGAGTGGTAGACCCAGGACAGTGGGAGGTCTTAAAGGCCATTCTTTGAAAGCTTATCCTCACAAAGGTAGCAAGAGCAACATCATAAAGCAGTCAGTTCTTGTTTTACCTCCTTGTTGATAAGGATGTACCAGGAGAAGGTACGACTTCACACTGGGGAAATCCAGGACCTACGAGGTAGCATGAACCTGCTCATTGCCAAACTCCAGGAGATGGAAGCCATGTCTGATGAGGTGAGATGTTGCCAGTGCCTTCACCACCCAATGTTCCAGTTGTTGATGTCCTGTTTTTTAGATCCCAAGTTATCTTCTTACTTGGTTTCATCACTTATTTTGATGGAGTGTATCTTCCCCCAACCAATAACTTTCTGCAAAAGAGTAAAACAATATATATATAGTGTGTGTGTGTGAGTATGTGTATGTGTATATATACATATATGTATATATATGAACTTGCATGTTTTTAAATATCCCTATTCCATCCTTACACCTAATTAATAGTTTTTCTGGGTATAGAATTTTAGAAAGGAAATTTTTTCTTGAAAATTCTGCAAGAAATCCATCATTATATTCTAATTTTACTGCTGCACTGAAAATTGCACCGTTCTCAACTGTTACCCTTTGGCTATAATCTAGTGCTTGTTTTGGTTTTATTTTTATCCCTAGAAACTTCTATAATATTCTTTTTATGTCCACTATAACCTGACTGGGGGGTTACTGTTATCAAATATATGCATTGGTATTTTTAAATAATTTCTTAAAAAGTCTTAGCTTTTATCTCTTAAAATATTCTTTCTTCCCCATAAACTCTTTTCTCTCTCTTGTATTCTGATTGTATCTATGCTACACCTATAGAGTAGGTTCCAAGTACTTCCTATATGATTTATTTGTTGTTGTTTTTCATTCTTTTTCTCTATGACCTAAGTTTTGCCACGTTTTTTTTTTCAACATTTATTTATTTCTTCAAGTTACATCTCAATCACAGCCCCCTCCCTCCTCCCCTCCTGGTCCCACTCTCCTGCCCCCTTCCCCCTCTCCCTCCTATCCTCTTTTTTTTCTACTTTAAGGTGTATCTTTTCTCCCCAACATCTCCCCCTTTTAGTTTAAAAAAGGCTCTTTTTTCTTATAATAATAAATACAATACAAAACAATAAGATTAATTAGGCAACAATTATGAAAATTATAACAAACATTTCCAATGTCCAGTCCATATGTATCTGGCAACTAATAATAATATTCTATTATCTATCTTTTTTTTTTTTTGGTTTTTCAAGACAGGGTTTCTCTGTGTATCCTTGGCTGTCCTGGACTCACTTTGTAGACCAGGCTGGCCTCGAACTCACAAAGATCCGCCTGCCTCTGCCTCCCAAGTGCTGGGATTAAAGGCGTGCGCCACCACCGCCCGGCTTCTATTATCTATCTTGATGAGTTTAAAGTTCTATATCTAACTCAGTTTTCATCCTAACTTGCATTACTGACATAAAAAATCTTCTTAGACCTAGAACATCATTTTAATTCCTAAACAACTTAAAATTTAACTATGAGACTATAACTATCTAGTCTTCACCCACATCAGAAACCTGAGAAGGGTAAATATATCTGAATAAACAGGAAGTACAGAGCAAGCAGCTTCCAAAACTAAGAAATGACAGACAACTGGCTGCCTGGACAGTCCCCAACTTCTGTCTATAATGTTAGAGCATCTATCTTCAGCCTTTTGGCCCAGTAACTCTAACAGACATTAATTGTAAAGCAGGACTTGCCTGCCCTGTCTTGGCAGAGCTAGGCTGTCAACTTACCTGCTTCCAAGTTTTGTCCTTTTTGGACAGCATTCTGAAGTTTTGACAGTTTTATCTCAACTTTCTTCAGACTCACTTGTAATATTGTATTCTGTAAATAAAATCAACCATTAATTTTATGTATTTTATATAAATTCTAAATAAATTTATATATAAAATACATTTAATAACCAAAAATATATAAAATATTCTATATATTTTTTCTGAATTCATATTCAATAGATTTTCATTTCATAGATTTAATTCTACCATTGAGTCATCATTTGTGTATATTTTCTATCATTTCCTTTATTAATAATAGTTATTTTAGCTATTATATTATCATTCATTACTATAGTCAGCTAACGCCAATATATGGATTATCTACAATTTTCTGTTTCTATTTTTCTTTTTTCATTTGGTATCAGCTTTTGGTCTTGACACTTAATGTTTAGTAACTTTTAGTGTTTTCTCAACAAGACATAAAAGAATTCTATTTGCTCACATAATTGCAATTACCACTCAGAAAATCCCCTTTGCTATCATCAGAAGGATGAAATAAAGTGCCACTTCTTTCTTGGTGGGTATTAAGCTGGTTCAGACAGACCCAGATTGAAAATTCTTAAAAGATTTATTTAGAAGTTTTTAGCCTACTTGGATGCCTGCCCATTCATCTTCAAAAATTTGTCAAATATCTTAATGGAAAAGCCTGTTAACATGTCTGAGAGCTCTTAAGCCTTGCACTTTATCTTCTAGCCCCACATGAACATAAACTCCTGGATCCCAGGGCACCTTCCTTGCCAGGTGCAAATATTCCATGCTCCTGGTATCTCTGTCTTCTGAAGCTCTCCACTGCTGGTCAAGTTAGGTCTTATAGCTAGCTTCACACATCCACCTGGGGACTCTGATCCCATCATACTTTACCTAGTCCCTCGGAGCCTCCTTTAAAATCAGGGTAGAAATCTCTGTGATTCTGTAGCTCTTGTATTCTGCATGTTTACAAAATCAGCATCATATGGATGGTGCCAAGCTCTGCTACCAGCTCAAAGAAAAGCCAGGCTTCCTTGGACCTCGGCTAGTGTGGCCTCTGAATGCCTAAGTGGCTGAACACAGAAAAACTAACCCTGGATAAACACTTTGTTACACAATCCTTTTTGAGCAGGGTACCTCAGAGGCACTTTCTTCTCAAAGACAAATCTTTAAAATGAATTTGTTCTGTCATACCCTTGTACCTGCTGTGGTGGGGTCTAGTCAGATCTTGAGATGTTGGTAAGACACATTCCTTTTGTCCTGATGAAAGGGACTGGATTTCTTTTTAATGGTGTTAATCTATTCAGGGACCAGGACCACCCTTTCCCACAACTTTAAATGTGCTGTTTTTCTGGACAAATCAAATAATCCTGCTCTGCTTTTTGCTCCCAATTCTTGCTGAAAAGTAGCCAACAATAGCTATGCCATTGCTTAAATACTGTACTTTCTTAGAACTTCCTCCAAATATATTGATTAGCCTATTTAAACACAGCCTTCCATAAAGTAGAAGGATGTTCCATACAATGCAACATGGAAATAAATATAGACACGTCCTTTACCAGAATGCAGCAAGAATGCCCCTGATCCAAATCCTGGTAGAGTCTCCAGTCCCCTCTGAAAACTCATGAGCCTGACCTACACTGTCCAGGCTCGTCTTCAATACTATTCAGCTCTGCTTCTGCTGTAAGCTTTACAGCATCCTAAGCTTCTCTAGCCTATACTGTCAAACTCTTCCACAGTCCTCCCACAAGCCAATTTCAAAGGCCTAAGAACCACATGGTCAGGTGTTTAAACCTAAAACCAAGGTTTAGCCACAGCAACAATCTCACTTCTGGCACCAATTTTCTGTGTTTATTTTATTGTCGTTGTGACTAAATACATAGCATAACAACTTAAAGGGGGGATTTATTATTTTTGGCTCAGGGTTTCAGAGGATTTGATCAATGCTTGCTTGGCCTGGTGCGCCTAGAACATCACAGCAGTTTCAGCATATGGCAGAGGCTGTTTAATTTACCTCACAGCCAACAGGAAGAAGAACAGAGTAGTAAAAGGAAGGGGCCAGAGCAAAATATAGTGCCCAGGGACACATCTCAGTCACTTACTCATTCCAGTAATCACAACCACCTCTAACATTTCTAGAACCTCCAAAAATAGTGGCACCTGCTTATGGACCATTTGTTCAACACATGAGCCTGTGGGGAGCATTTCATATTCAAACCATAATCACCATTAATCAAAGCACCCACAAATGGCCCAGCTTCTACAACATGTGACTTTTTGAGAGACCCCAGGGATACAAGCAACATTGAATCCCTAAGGACTCAGTTGCAAAACATCTTTTTTGCCCTAGTTCAGACTGATGGGCAGGGGACCTTGCACACACACACACACACACACACACACACACACACACACACACACA
>CAJQZJ010001061.1:329650-343885 GCA_907164525.1 Lophiomys imhausi
CACACACACACACACACACACACACACACACACACACACACACACATGCACGCATGCACACATACACCTCTGTGTGAGAAGATATCATTGTCAGATTGAAAAAATAAGGAGAGATTGGAACAGGAGACCTTATTGCAGCTATTCTAGAAACAGAACTGGCCTCCCCTGAAGGTGTCTAAAGAGAATAACTGGACTTGACTGAGTACAGATCATACGCAGTGCTTTGCAGTCTTCCTCTGCCCAGCCAGGGAAGTGCTCAGGAGCCCAGAACCTGCAAGATGCTGGCTCAGCTTCTTACAGCTGTGTGGGCCCCAAAGTTTTGTTCCTGTGTGCTGCAGTATTCTTACCTCAAAAGTGGAGTAACAATTGCCCAAATCACTCAGGAAGGCCATGGGGGATGACAGAGAACATGGTTGGGGGAGAACAATTCTGCACACAGTGGGGCTTCACACAGTTTTCTAATCTCTAGAAGCATTCCACAGCCGCAGTGGCAGACATGATTGTTGCCCCTTCGTACAGACTTAGGAAATCTAGACTCAGAGGCACCATATTGCCCAAGACCCACAGAAGTAAGGGTCTGCCTTCTTTCAGAGGCCCTGTGCTTGACCTCACTAACTCTCCAAAACCTCTGTATGACATCTTGTAATATGAACTTGAAAGGTCACAACAGACCCAGAGGAGAGGGGTGACTTTGTGTCTCAGAATTTCCTCACAGTATAGCAACTGTGCCATCCTATCGGGGCCATTCACAATCTCTGAAGGTGACAGAGGTGTCCAATGACCACCTGTCATCTGCCAAGGACACACAGACAGGGCTCATAATATACCAAGAGACAGCCTGTATTTTCTGCCTTCTCAGCAAAAAATGGCCCAGAAAATAATGAAGATTATCCAAGGCGATTACATTGAAAAGCCAGACTTTGCCCTAAAGTCCACAGGTAAGTGACTTGCCTACCCCTCTGGCCCACCACAGACCTTCCTCAGAAACTCTTCATAAGATACACATGCTGCTGTTACTGTGACGAGTGGCCTCAGAACTCACTTTTGCTCCCACCTAGCTTACTGCTGTGTTTTCCATTCTCTGATAGGGTCTGGGGTGGGCAGCAGGAATCCATGGCCTTTAACTCTGCCCTTGCCCCTTCACCACCCCTCACCCCTTACATTCCCCAAACCCGGGCTTGGTGCACAAAGGAGACCCTGTAGTAGAGGCTAACTTTTGAAACAAACAAATGGGCCCAATGGCAGTCAGAAATTGGCTTCAGGAGGAACATAGGAGGTGGCTAGGGAAGAGGAGAGACCTCTTTCCTTGGGAGGCATTTCGGTTGAGACCTAATGAGGAAGGACATTCCAGACAGAGGAATGAATGTGTAAGTTGCCCGTGGGATGGGGCTGAGAGAGAGCGCGAGCTCAGGATGCTTGAGGGTGGTAGTGGGGCCCAACCAGGTAACACCAGCTGATCCAGACACCTTAGACCTCAATGAAACATGGGATCAAATGAAAGAGCCCCTCTCCAGAACCCTCCCCATGCCTCCTTCCACTTTTCAAGCCGGGCCCTCTCTGTACCCTGCACATAACATGCAGCTTTTCTCAGCACAATAGCCCAGTATCTGGGAAAAGCCAATACATTGGCACATAGCCTAGGCAAGCTGCTCTTACAGTACTTACTACAGTGTCCATTCTGTTGCCCCAAGGGACACACTGGGCTCCAGAGATGGCAGGGATTCAGACCAAACAGAAGTGTACCCTCAGTAAGAGTGTCCCTCCAACAGATGCTGAGACAACTCCCCCCCCCCTCCATACAGGGGCCAGCATTGACTTCGAACACACGTCAGCCACATATAACCACGACAAGGCTCGCTCCTACTGGAACTGGATCCGACTGTGGAACTATGCGCAGCCCCCGGATGTGATCCTTGAGGCAGGGGCAGGGCAGGAGACAATGGGAGAGGGCCAGGAGATGGGCTAGTAATAGGAGCTAGCAGCAGAGGTGGGGCAAGATTGAAGATAGCAGCGGGAAAAAGAGATGGGGCAAAGCCAAGGTGAGGAACAATGGACAGGATGAAAACTGGAAGAGAGGAGACAAGAATGGAGACCAGGAGTCTTGGGGAGTGCTCTGACAAGAGAAGGCCACAGTGACCCCACCCAGCCCTGACACTTTGGGGTCTGGGAACCCTCAATCAACCTCGGTGATGTGCTTGTGATATACTTTCTTTGCAAAGGACACCATGCCAAGTAGCCAGATCACTTGGGCATGTGATACGTGGTAGAGCCCAGCATCCATTCCTCTGCAATCCTGCCTTACAGAGGGGGAAACTGAAGCCCAGAGAGAAGAACAAGCCTGTCTAAGCCGCAGAGCAGCTGCAAACCATTAACCCTCATCCTAGCCATCAACTTGGGACAATGCTGCAACCACAGCCCCCCCCCCCCCAGTCTATGGGTCCAACCCTAAGGAACTCCTAGAGTCCATCTAGGACAGTGGCTTCCCCGGGGTGGACTAGGACAAGCAAGGTCCAGTGAACAACGAGTTGTCCTTGAGGACCTGGGACAGGGAAAAGTAATCACAGACTACAACAAGCACTGGCCAGGGAGACAGGAAGTACATCCCAGGCAATAGAGGGGTCAAACCTGGGAAACACTGGCTGCAGTCACACCTAAGGCAAAGCCTCTGCCAGGCTTCTGCACCTCCAAGCCTGGCCAGCTGGCTCCAGCTTCCCATGCACCAGCCTTGCCTGACTTCCCCTGGGTTAGCATGTCTTCCCTAGCTAGCTGCTAGTCTCCCTTGCTCCTGCAGGAGGCATTCCAGATTCCCCTGCCCCTCTCCCCCAGCCCCTAGCCTAGCATCACAGCACCACACAGGACTGTGTCTTCAAGAAGCCCAGCACCTACTGGATAAGTAGCTTCCCTGTATGCTGTGAGACCACATACAGGGCTCGTTCCGTCCTGGGCTTCTGTTTCTCATTTTATGGACCAGATTATGGTGGTTAACAGCAAGCTGGTTGCAAGGTCAAATTACACACTCCCAGGCCACTCACCTCCCTGCTCTGTGCCTCAGTTTCCTCCTCTGTAAATGGAGAGCACATCCAAGTCTAAGTCTCAGGGCGACAGTGAAACCATACAGAGAATGTTGATGAACGAGTGAGGGGATGGATGGATGGATGGATGGATGGATACAACAAGGTGGGAGGCCCCACTCAAGACCTGCCCTCCTTGAACCATTAGAGCTGTGAACTATTAGAACTGTGTATGGAAAGGATGGGCACCTCTGGGAGGTCGAAAATGTGGGAAGCAGGGACAGAGGGATCCCCACCACCAGCCCCCTCACACCTGCCTCTTCCAGCCCAATGTGACACCGGGGAACTGCTGGGCCTTTGCCGGTGACCGTGGCCAAGTAACCATCCGTTTGGCCCAGAAAGTCTACCTGTCCAACCTTACACTGCAGCACATTCCCAAGACCATCTCACTGTCGGGTAGCCTGGACACCGCACCAAAGGACTTTGTCATCTACGTGAGCACATAAGGACAGGGAGCCAGGCTGGGCTGAAGGGACCATCCTGGAGGGTGGTAGTCCAAACCTTGAGAGAGTCCATCCACATAGCTGGGGGGGGGGTTGTGTCTTAATTAGGTTGGGAATAGCAAGAGCGCAGCACATCTCAGCCTTCCAGGATCAACACTGAGAGCTACCTGGTTCAATAAAGGCTTTTCTGAGACAAGACAAACCACTGGGCTTCATTTTACTGTGGCAGCCCATAGAGTCATTTATAAAATAAGGTTCAGAGAAGGGCGGAGAAGCAGCCTGATCCTTACTGATGATGTTAGACATAGACCCCGGCTACCTTCGTTGCTTCCAGTCCCAGACACTAGGCTGGATGAGGAGCCCCTCCCCTACCCCAGGAGTTTGCAAGTCTTAGCCTGCTGCATTTCATGCCTCCATTGTCTGATTCCACAGGGCATGGAGAGCCCACCCAGGGAGGAAGTGTTCCTGGGAGCATTCCAGTTTCAGCCAGAAAACACCATCCAGATGTTCCCGCTCCAGGTACCTGGGGAGACCAAGGAGGTGATGCTTCTTGAGTGTAGCCCCCCCCCCCCAAGTCTCCTACAGCCCCAAGAGGTTCACAGTCACCACAGGCCTACTTGAAAGATGAGGAAACTGCAGAGACATGGCGCTGCTGCCTGGGAACCAGAGCAGCACCCAGTGCACAGAGTAGCACCCAGGGAGAGCCTTCTGACCCAGGCTAGTCTTCCCTGTTTTCTGGTACCTCCAGGAGTCCTCTTGCTTCAATCCAGGTCAACCAATTGACCACAAAGTGCCCATCAGGTGGGGCTCTTGACTCCAAACTTAAAGCCTCTATCCTAGAAGCCACTAGTCAGCATATGATCTGGTCACAAGAAAGGAAACTAAGGCCTGGAGAAGTGAAAGTTGGGGACAGAAATAAGCAGGATTGGATGAGCTGGTAACATGACTGTCCAAGGTTGGGATCTGGCTAATGCCATCCCAAATCTCAGCCTCACCTCAAGTTCTGGGGTCCAGGCCTCAGGGTCCCTTCTGCAATTCCCTAGGAGGTCAAAATATGCCCTGAGTTTTGGGTTGGGCTTTATAGCAGAATTGAGGGTGAACCTCACACTTGCTAGGCAAGTGCTCTGCCACTGACCTCCATCCCCAGCCCTGTTTTTTATTTTGAGACAGAATCTCACTATGTAGTTCAGACTGGCCCCACTAGTAGATGTGATTTTAGGCCTGAGCTGCCACCAGTGTGGTCCCGCCTTTTAGCACTGGGCAGGTGGCTTGATAATCACTGTCTCCACCCACTCTGGACACAGGGAATGGAGGGGCTCAGCTTACAGAAGAGGCATGATGTCCCAGGGGCTGATGACTTTGTCCAGCCCCAAGAGTTTCTTTCACACCCTCAGTAATTCTGGGGAACTGCTGTTACCACTCCCACCTTACAGAGGGAAAACTGAGGCCCAGAGAGAGACTGGCTTGCTGAGGGTGCCACATCATCATGCTACTGAGGCACCTCCCCGATGGCACTGGGTCTTTGTCTCTGGCCTCAGCACCTTCCATCCTAGACCCCACATGCAGTTGTGTGGCCTTGGGACAGTCACTTCCCTCTCTCTTGGACTCCATTGCCACATCTGTGAGATGTGAGAGCTCCCTTCTCCCAAGGCCCCTCTGCTGGGCAGAGCAGAGGCCTGTGGGGGAGCTGCCACTCTCTGACTCTGTTCCAGAACCAGCCACCCAGGGGCTTTGCTGCCGTCAAGGTGAAGATCTCTAGCAACTGGGGAAACCCCCGCTTCACCTGCCTGTACCGTGTGCGTGTGCACGGCTCTGTGACCCCTCCCAGAGACCCACACCTAGAGCTACTGCCGTAGAGAGTAAAGTGCATCCTTAGTCCCAACCATGTCTGAGTGTCTTTGGGCTGTGATGGAGCAGGATAGCCTGGCTTGGGAACAATGCCACGGGTCGTTATTAATCGCCTGCCAGGCACCGGGGCATCTTCACAACCCCCCCCCCCAGCTGCCCCCATTTCACGCAGGAGGATAGTTACAAGTCAGAGTAATTAAGTGACTGACCGGAATTCACAGTCAGCAAATGGTAGTCCGGGGAACAAACCCTAAACAATCTGGTTCCTGCACAAGAAGGCATCTCTCTGGATTGAAATAGACTTCTGTCTCCACCTATGGGTTACCTTTAGCAAGATGCCGCCCTCCTAGGGCCTCAGTCTCCAGATCTGTAAAATAGGAACAGGATGAAGGCTATTACAGCATATGAGGTGGCAGATGCAATGTCCCAACCCTGCCCACCCTGTGGTGGTTCCAGGTCTTATAAACTATTTGCCGTGTGATGCTGGGTAAGATACATACCCACTCTCAGCTTCATTTTTTCCAGGTACAAATGCAAACTCCATATTTTGCCTATGTACCCTCACCATGACTCTTTAATCTGCTCCTGTGCAAGTATTTACTTGAGGTCATATAGAAAGTCCTAGGTACAGTGCCCGCAGTTACTGTCAACTGGAACTCGGGACATACAAGTTCTAGTCCATGTCATGGCACAGTGGATGCTGGGTGGTCACTGGGGTTACCACCAACTTCTGGCTGCAGGCTGGCAATAAGAGAAGCAGTCCTCTCAGAGGGAAGACCTAGCCCTGGAACAATGCCCCAGGAGGATGGAAGCAGTGGCAACTGGAGCCTGAAGGCAAGGGCAGGGAGGCAAAGGCTAGCAAGGGCCCAGCTGGCATTAGAAGAGTGGAGAAATCAGAGATGGGCTTTTCTTCAGGGAAGGCACCCTGTGCCACCCTGCCTTGATGTAAAATTTCCCCCTGGCCTATATGCCAAACTTCCAGTCAGCCTGGTTACTCCAGGACCAGCCTCAAGGCCCTTTGGGTTTCCACAGTAGAAGGGACTTCTGAAAACAACCCCCTGTTCTGCCCAGCATTCAGCCTAGAAGCCAAAATTTGTGAAACATTTTTTCTGACTCTTGTGTTTCCCTGAGGCAAACTCCCATGTCTCCCAGGCTGGTCTTGGACTTGCTACAACTTACTACAAGATGACCTTGAATTCTAATGCCCCTAGTTCTGCCTCTTGAGTGCTGAGATTACAGACACTCCTGGTTTATTTGGTGCTGAAGACAGAATCCCTGGGCTTTGTGTATGCTGGCAAGCACTCTACCAGCTTTACTACATCCTCAGCCGGTGCACACTATGTTATGAAAAACACCCCCCTGAGTTACTGTAACCCAGAAATGTGTCCCACCTGTGCTCTCTGTGTGGCTCTATCCTTCCGGCACCTTGGTGGCCCCTCCACCTTTTCCAGACAAGCTAGAATCAGCTTGCAGCACTGCTCACCGGATTTTCAATATCTTTTAATAAGGGTCCTTTCTTGCTTCATGTAAATTCTGCACTTTCCTTGGCAGGTTGAATCCTGGGTGTCTTAGATGTTCCAGACTGTTGTAAGTCTTTAACCTCAGTGACATTTTCCAAGGAGTAATTCCTGATGCTTGTCACTCTTGCATCTGTCCCACTTTGGTTCCCACCTGCCTGGGGTTCAAGTTCATTCTCTGAGATGCTCTAGGTGGACACTTACATGATCCACAAGCATAATCCACTGTGTGTTCACAGCCACTGATGCAGCCCTTGCCAGGGACAGCCATCGAGCTGTGGTGCTGGTGCCAGTCACCTGGGGCCTGCCATGGCCTGAGGTGCCTGGGATCGCCACAACAGAAGACGATGTTGTCTGTGAGATACATAAAGTTACAGAAGATTCCAGGGAGTGGAGGAGCTGATACTACGGAGCTGTGCGTAGAGAGGCAGTGCGTTGACCCCTCCCCAAATGGGAGGTCATTGGCCAGAGCTGGCAGACACTCTGCAAATGTGATTCCCACTCCATAGGTGAGGAACACCCAGCACTGCACTCAGCCCTGCCCAGGTAGCCAGGCCTGCTGATTTCCCACTCTTCTCTCTAGCTCATTCTCTAGCATCTGCCCAAGCCCAGTGGTCCTGGGGTGGAAGACATAGGTCACAGTGCACCTGATGTCCCCAGCAAGACACAGGGGTAGGGTTTATTTTAGGGGAAACCTCTATTGTAAAAACAAAAACATCCCCTAAGTTATCTCCTTCCTATATCATCCCAGATCCTCACCACTCAACCTGAATCAGACTTGTGGACCACAAGCTGGGGTAGGAGTCAAGTGTCCCAAGCCACCCAGACAGACCCGGAGGTATAGGATGCCAAGTCACCCCAAAGCCCCTAGAGTGGCGCCTCTGATAAATCCTGCTCAAATCCCAGGATTTAGATAAGCCCCTTAATCTCTGGAATCAAGGCAGTGTGATTGGGTCAGACTGAGACACACAGACTCCTGGACAGACAGGAGGGCCCTGGCTCCACTCTTGCCCCGCCCTCCCTCACTGAGTCACCTTGAAGGTCACCCTCTGACCTTCAGTTTCCCTGTCTGAACCAGGAGATGCTAGCTTTCTCCACTTCCTTGTCCTGAAAACTGAGGCGTTGAGTGTGGTGTGGAAGGGCCCTGGTGACTGAGATGGTGAATGAGCTGCTTTGTAGGCACACCTGTAATCCCAACACTTGGCAGGCGGCAGAGGCAGGAGGACTGGGAAGTTCAAGGGTCATCCTCAGTTACACAGTGAACTCAAGGTCAGCCTGGGTTACATGAGACCCTGTCCAAAAAGAAAACAAAAAGACTGAGAAAGGATGAACTGCTTAGAGCTCGGTGAAGAAGTGTCATGTCTTTGTTCCTCCAAATGAATTCTGCATCTGAGCCTGTACCCACAGTGACAGCAGAAAGTCCCACAGCCACCATTTCTCCAGTCTCTGTCCCCTCCCATGCCGAGGCTGGCTAAGAGTATAAGCCATGGAGAGTGCCATTTCCTATTTTAATCATCTGAATCACCAGAAGGGGCTTGCCTCATTATCTAGATGAAACTCAGAGAGGTTAAAACACCAGCCCAGTGTAGCCAGCCAGTATGGAGAGCCAGGAGAGCAACCTAGTGAGTATAACGGCAGAGATGAGACAGATCCAGAGGCCTGCCTGGCCTAAGAGGTCAGTCCTGCTCTGGGTTCTGCGAGAGTAGCCTTAAATAGGACCCTTTTCCTCTGTAAGCCTCTGCTTCCTCCTGTAGAATAAAGGAAAGTCAGGCCACCCTCTAATGTCCACAACAGTGAGGTCCCATAGACCCCCTAACATTACAGACTACTGGCGGTACTCTTGTTTACCCTCCAAAACTTGATGTAGGGCCCTGTCGCTGAAGACACCACATACTTGAGTTGTAGAACACAGAGAAATCAAACTGGTACTCCTCTGGAAGCTTCATCCTCACTGGCTAGCTTTCATAGGGCTACAAGCTGATGTACACATTGCTAGAGGTGAGAAGTAATTACCAATTTTCCCCATCTGTGAATCTGTAACAGTGACTGGCCTAGCAGGACATGGCCACTGGTGCAATAGTGGCATAAATGTCATGAGAGTCACCAATTACTTTGATTAGATTTAAGGTCCACTGTACAAGTTGAAACACATATGGGGTCAATCTGTGACTAGACAAGACATAGCCCTAGGGGAGAACCTATTAATATTATTCTGTTAAATGGCCCTAGTATTAAACTGACTAATGACTCACTGTACACATCTCAGATTTCATTAGAGAAACTTCTCTTTTGCAATAGGTGGTGACTAATACAGACCCACAACTGCTTAATACTCAGGAAATAAGAAACCACATAATTCTTAGCCTTAAATGGAATATCTATATCACACACTGTGACATACTACAACTTCCATGAGAAAATGATTTTGTTTGTTTATTTGTTTTAATTTTCTTTAGGGGGGGATTGCAAGGGCAGAGGGCAAATATGAAGGGATGAGGATATGAGTGGGATTGGGGTGTGTGATGTGAAATTCACAAAGAATAAAAAGGTTTTTTTAATGAATAACCCAAACTGACTTTAGAAGAACTAGCAGCTAAGCCAGACATAGTAGCATGACCCCAATCCCAGCAACTCATGAGACTGACGTAGGAGAATGACAAGTTAAATGCTCAGTTAGGTTACATGGGGAGAGCCTGTCTTATTTTAAAAATGTAAAAATGACAAAATAGAGACTAGTTTATTAAAATAAATTCCAAGGTCAGATTTTTTTCACTTCTAGAAGCTTTTGATGCCTCCATGAGTCTATTTTTCCTGTAATTCTACCACTTACAATAAAGTAACTATGAAAACTGAGTGTCCTATGCCTCAGTGGTAGTGGGTTACCCCAGAGGGCGTCCTTAGCCTCTGAATCCAGAGTGTGCTGTGGAGTGAAACACTGTTAGGGATGTAGCTCAGTGACTGAGCCCTCACCTACCTTGGAATCCATCCTTAAGTGTGAAACACTCTCGGAGCAACAGCAGGACATTTCCCTAATGAGAAGAGCCACAAGGTGGCGCTAGAGGCCAGCAGACCTGAAGCTCGCAAGGTAACCACACAAATAAGGCTAAAGGAACTCCAGGAATGCTCTGCTCTCACATCCATCTGCAATATCTTACTATGTTCTGTGCCCAACACCTCAATTCCCAGCCAGCTTGGGCTTGTTTCCCAGCACTGGAAAAAAAAATGTAGCTGCCATCTTGCCCGGCAGACGTTGTAGTGTTGAAGAGGCCCCAATGATCTGGCTGTGCAAAGAGGCACAACGCCATCAGTAGACACCAGAGAGCTATGTCCTCTCTGAGCTATCAACCAGACACCGGGTTGGCAAGCAACCCTGAGAGCTATGTGCCCAGGTCAATTGTCCTCATGGGCCCCACTCTGACACTGCTTCATCTCTGGCCTGACGCACTTGGAATTCTTTCCAGAAAGGATATGGCTCCCTCTTCTGGCCATATGTAAGAACTATAACACTCTTGGCCTGCTGAGTTCTGCCCTGATGCAACTGCGTCCTGAAGTCATTGCTTGTTACCTGTTACGGTGTCATCACAAAAGCCCGGAAATGCTGGACATTCGCCTCTTCCCCAAGCCCCACCCAAGAGAGTCAAGACAGAGACACAGACTGTTGGGGACCTTTGTTTTTTATATTATTTTTTTCTTTTAAGGCTCAGGGGGCTCAAGAGATGGCTGGGTGATTAACAGCACTGTTTGTTCCTCCAGAGGACCCCAGTTAGATTCCCAGCACCCATATGGCAACTAACAGCAGTTTGTAACTCCAATTCCAGAGGATCCAGTGCTTGCTTATGGCCTCTGCAGAGACACATGGTGTGCAGACATACACGCAAGCAAAACACCCATACATATAAACTTTTCCAGACAGGGTTCTCTGTGATGTGGCCCTGGCTCTCCTGAAACTCTGTTGACTAGGCTGGCATGAGAGACCTGTCTGCCTCTGCTCCTGAATGCTGGGTCTAAAGGCATGTGCCACCACATCTGGCAAAGAATTTTTTTAAATAGGCTTTTCAGTTATCTTCCTGAGTTCAAATCCCAGGTTTAGCTCAAACCAGCTATGTGGCCCTTGGGTAATAGACTCAGCCTCTATTGCCTTGGTCTCATCATCCAGTAGATCAGGATAATATCAGACCCTACATCTTAGAATTGCTGCACACGAGTAAGTACTCAGTGGCTGTCATTGTTGTCATTACAGGCCAAGACAGTTATTTCTTCCTAGCTGTGTGACAGCAGGATGCAAAGGGGTTCCATGTTCCCTAGGCTCTCAGAGCCATGCCTGGATCTGGGCCAGGAGAAGCCCACCATGGAAAAGAGACCCCAGACTCCCCAACCCAGCCCATGTATAAGTGGAGGGCTCAAAGAGAGCAAAGACAGAGGCTAGGATCTGTACAGAGGAGCCATGAGAGGCCAAGATCCAGAGGCCCAGGTCAGAGCCCATCCGCCATGGAGTTTAACCATGCCTACCTCTCTGTATCTCTGCCAGGGACAAGTGAAGGACACTGGGACTCAAGGAACAGTGGCCATGGGCCTCTTCAACCCAGAGAAGAGACCAGATCTGGACCCCAAGGGGAGGTCTTGCTTACCTCCCATGACCATTGGTTCTAAATGTCAACTCGTCACGATTTTGAATCACCTCATTAGGGAGCCTTGATTGAGACATTTTCTACACCCTGTAGGGAATTGTCACAACTTATATGTGGGTGGCACCTTCTCTTAGCAGCCCAGATTTAAAAAGAAGAGGTGTCACAATCTTTATAGACCTGGAAAAAGCAATTCTCAACTTCATATGGAATAACAAAAATACCAGAATAGCTAAGTCAGTCCTGTACAATAAAAATACATCTGGAGGTATCACCATCCCAGATTTCAAGCTCTACTGTAGAGCAATAGTAATAAAAACAGCATGGTACTGGTATAGAAACAGACTAGTGGATCAGTGGAATTAGACTGAAGACCCAGAAATGAACCCACACACCTATGGTCTCTTAGTTTTTGACAAAGAAGCCAAAACTGTACAATGGAAAAAGGACAGCATCTTTAACAAATGGTGCTGGTCCAACTGGATGTCGACATGTAAAAGAATGAAATTAGACCCATACTTATCACCTTGCACAAAACTTAAGTCCAAGTGTATCAAGGACCTTAACATAAGGCAGACACACTAAATCTATTAGAAGAGAAAGTGGGGAAAACCCTCGAACTCATTGGCACAGGTGACAACTTACTGAACAGAACACCAACAGCTCAGGATCTAAGACCAACAATCAATAAATGAGACCTCGTGAAACTGAAAAGATTCTGTAAGGCAAAAGACACTGTCATTTGAACAAAACGGCAGCCTACAGATTGGGAAAAAATCTTCACCAACCCCACATCTGACAGAGGGCTACTATCCAAAATCTACAAAGAACTCAAGAAATTAAATGCCAAGAAACCAAATAATCCAATCAAAAAATGGGAACAGAGCTAAACAGAGAATTCACAAAGGAGGAATTCCTAATGGCTGAGAGACACTTGAAGAAGTGCTCAGCATCCTTAATCATCAGAGAAATGCAACTCAATATGACTCTGAGATTCCGTCTCACACCTGTCAGAATGGTTAAGATCAAAATCAAATGACAGCACATGCTGGCGAGGATGTGGAGAAAGGGGAACCCTCCTTCATTGTTGGTGGGAATGCAGGCTTGTGCAACCACTATGGAGGTCACTCTGGAGATATCTTAGAAACTTGGAATAGCTCTACCTCAACACCCAGCCATACCACTTTTGGGTATACATCCAAATGACTCCTCACAAAATCACAAGGAAGTTTCCTCCTCTATGTTCATAGTAGCCTTATTTGTAATAGCTAGAAACTGGAAACAACCCAGATGTCCCTCAACCGAGGAATGGATAAAAAAAAAAAAAATGTGGTACATCTACACAATGGAATACTACTCAGCCATCAGAAACAACAAAACCATGCAATTTGCAGCCAAATGGATGGAACTAGAGAAGCTCATCCTGAGTGAGCTAACCCAGTCTCAGAAGGATGCACATGGCATCTATTCACTTATCGGATTT
Organism: Lophiomys imhausi; assembly: GCA_907164525.1. Lineage (NCBI taxonomy): Eukaryota > Metazoa > Chordata > Mammalia > Rodentia > Muridae > Lophiomys > Lophiomys imhausi. The sequence continues at coordinate 342,638 of CAJQZJ010001061.1, forward strand.
TAGCCATATAGTACAGGATAACTGTACTACAACCAATGCACCAAAGGGAACAGGAACATAGACTTTGTTTCCTATCAATGAGACACTTTGCCCTAGTGGTGTTGCCTTGTTGGCCCCCAGTGTATGAGGAGGCTCTTGGCCCTCATATGACTGTGGAACTGGGGCAGGGGACTGTTATGTAGGGACTCTCCACTCCAGAGGAGCAGGATGGAAGGGATAGGGGTTATAGGGTGGGAGGGCAGGACTGGGAGAGGTAGAAAGAGGGCACTGTGATGAAGATCTAACCTGAAGTAATAAATAAATATTTTTAAAAAGAAGAGGTATCTTCTATTGCTATAGGTCACTATTCTATTGCTGTGTAAAGATACTATGATCAAGGCAATTCTTATAAAAGCATTTGATTGGGGGTTTAATTACAGCTTTAAAGGGTGAGTCTATGATCATCATGGTGGGGAGTAGAGAGGAGTGGCACTGGAGCAGTACTGAGAGCTTTACAGCTTGATCTGCAGGCAGCAGGCAGAGAGCTAGAGAGAGACTGGGCCTGGCCTGGGCTTTAGAAACCTCAAAGCCCACCCCCTAGTGACACACTTTCTCCAACAAGGCCACACTCTTAATCCTTCCTAAACAGTTCCACTAACTAGGAACCAAGTATTCAAACATATGAGCCTATGGAGGCTATTCTCATTCAAACCATCACAAAAGGGAAAGGGAAGACTACTCACTTTTTACTCACTTGACCTTGCTTGTTAGCAAGTTAATTTACCCCAATGTTGCCGGGCGGTGGTGGCGCACGCCTTTAATCCCAGCACTTGGGAGGCAGAGGCAGGCGGATCTTTGCGAGTTCGAGGCCAGCCTGGTCTACAAAGCGAGTCCAGGACAGCCAGAGCTGTTAAACAAAGAAACCCTGTCTCGAAAAACCAAAAAAAAAAAAAATTTACCCCAATGTGGTCACTGTTGATTACTTTGCTGATATTAGAGGCATTTTTCCCTCTGGTCAGCTTCCAGTGTGGACTGAGGGAATAGTGGCTCTTCAAGAATATTCCAGACCTTTGGTGACAGAATGGAACTACTGAGACTCTTAACTCCATGGACTGAGCAACCACTGGAGTCTTGGTCTTTCAGATGTGAGACAGAAGTTATTTTATTCTATTGCATAACCTAACTTAATAAATCTCTCTCTCTCTCTCTCTCTCTCTCTCTCTGTGTGTGTGTGTGTGTGTGTGTGTGTGTGTGTGTGTGTGTGTGTGT
>CAJQZJ010001061.1:368051-390230 GCA_907164525.1 Lophiomys imhausi
GCCATGTAGGCCCCCAGTCCAAGAGGAAGCTCTTAGACCTCATGTGAGTAATGAACTGATGGGGCTGATACATGGACGCACCCCACACTGGAGGGGTGGGATGGGTGGGAAAGGGGGTAGAGGGTGCCAGGGTGGGACTGGGAGGGAATGGATGGAGGGGGTGGTAATGGAGATGTAACTCGAAGTAGTAAATAAATGTTAAAAAACCCTTGTGATTAAATTAGAAAATGCTTATAGAGAAAAGTGAAGTGAGGGATGTCTGAGCAGGAAGCTTGATTTCCTTTCTTTGTGGTTTCTGAGTACAAGACAGATGTGAACCAGTGGTTGTTTTCTAAATTTTTATTGGAGAATATTTGCAAAGAAAAAAATGAGAAGGCTATTTCTGATAATATATTCTTTCACTAGGTATTTTAAGTTCACCAGGGATCCATAAATAAAAGTTTTAATCCCCAGACTGCTTTTAACCAAAATGTCCTAGGAAACAATGTATACTTATATGCACAACCCTAGCAAGCCCAAAGAAAGGAGTGTTCATCTAATGTTGGCATTCTGGTTCTTGAAATGACTTTTTAAGTTGCCTCTAAATTCATATCATGATAAATGAAAAATAAAAACAGCATTGAAATTGCAGTGTAAGAGACTGCATGGAGACTGCTGTTTATATTTTAGAGTTAGTCTAATCTAGAGTCAGAAGTAGAGGGTACTTATTACTGAAATACCCTAAAGTCAAACAAAAAAAGAATCAAATATTTGAGTTCAATTTTAAGCACAGGCACAAAAAATATAAAGATTCAAGAAATGTGGTGTCACGTCCCCCTCGACCAGCAAGAAAGACGCAACTCTCAAGCAGTTTATTCAGGTCCCTTGAAAACAGTCTTCCGAATCCTTGCTTATGTCTCTGCTTCTCTGCTTGTGTCTCTCTGTGTGTGTGCTTGCTTGTGTCTCTCTGCTTGTGTCTCTGATTGTCTGCTTGTCTCCCTGCTTGTCCTCCCCCAAGCCCTTATATGCCTACTCAAACCCAATCAGATCATGCCACCTGGTGATCCAAGATAGGCTCACAAAAGGAGGAAGCACACCGAGCTAGGCAGCTGCTACCAACTAAGGCTTGTTTACAGCTAAGCTTGAGCTTTCTGGCATCAAGCCAGGCGCCATCTTAGGGTTTCGGCTCACCACAGATCCCCCTTTTTGTTTTAAAATGCAACAGGCAAGGGTAGAGGTCTGATCTCTGATATGCATGTAAAGGACATTGTAATGACCCCACGCCCAGTAGCCAACCAGGCTGGTGCCATACCCGTCCGGTATCTTTTTCTCAGAGATGGGAAACTAGGATACCAACCCATATGCAATCAAACATGCCCTTCTTGAAGTTGCTAGAAGCTGACCCCAAGTGCAGTGCTTAGTCTCGCATCCTGAGCGTGATGATAGCTTAGTCCTTTAGGACAGTCAACCAAGCTTGCGGCTGTCCAGCCTCCAAGGCAGCAAAGGCTTGCACCAGCATGGCATTACTTCTCCTCTGTGAAATCCTCATCTTACAGATACACCATAGGGCAATGAAACTGACTAGGAAGAGCATGCCTCCTAGGGCACCCATTCCCACCCATTCCTTCAGATGATTCATGGCTCGGAGGATCCATGTTGACAGTCCTTCAGCAACAAAGACATCAACCCGGGTGGAATTCACATGCACGATGGCAGTTCTCAGATTCTGTATCAGCTTATGAAACTCGCCAGACCAATTTCCTGTAAGATACTGAGAGAGTTGCTTAGACAAATTTGCAGCTACAGTATAATTTTGATATGGCACAGAGGTCACACACATACCAGTCATTTTCCACTCACAGCCAATCTGGGCCACCTGCCACAATACATCCAAGGCCGTGGCTACATTGGCTGACAAATTATTCAAGGTAGCGGCAGTCTGCACTGAGGCATCCAGGCTTCCAACCCCTTGTTCTTATAAGGGGTGATAGCTGCTTTACACTCCTTTGTACATTGCTCATACACAAGTTGTTTAATTAAGGGCATTGCCAAATCAGGGTCTCCAAATACCCTTCCAGCGGCCTCAACCATTCTAGCCAGGAAGTCTGAGAAAGGCTCCAGGGGATCCTGAATAATCTTAGTTAGATTGTTATCCACTGCCCCTTTGTTAGGCAATGATTTCCAAGCTCTGGTTGCGATTAAATTGATTTGCTCAAACACCTGAGCTGGATACCCAGTTTGTTGTTGAGCAAATCGACCTTTCCCAAGAAGCATGTCCACATCCCAGGCTGGGTTTCCCGCTGCACGATTAGCAGCAGCTTGTTTATTAGCAAACTCAATCAAGAAAGCCTTCCAATCTAAATACTGCCCAGAGGACAGGCAGGCACGTGCCAAGCTCATCCAGTCACTAGGAGTCATGCAATAACGACTAAGAGCTTCCACCTGAGCTACAGTGAAAGCAGCATTAATCCCATAAGTGCGGACAGACTCAGCGAGTGCTTTAATTATCTTAAAATCGAGGGGTTCATGATAACGATTTCCCCCTCCATCCTGAAAGACAGGGTAGTATAGTTCATGTCTCACCTCTCTCCAGACATTTGGACAGAATGACCGCCCACTAGGACCACTCGGAGGGGAAGTTTCATTATATGAAGGCGGTGCCAACACAGGCGGCCCCGGACCTGAGGGCTCTATCCGGGTGCAGTCAGAACTCTTCCTCAAAGATGACTTCTCCATTTTCTTTGTTAACATTTTAAGTTTCTCTTCAGACTCTGAGCTATCCTCTTCCGAAGTATCTTTCCCAGATTTGACCAAGCGCTCCTCTTTTAACTGCTCTAATGCCTCTTGTCCCTTTTCCACAGCCTTGCAATATCTCCAAATAGGCCGTGCTCCTCCCTGCAATGTACCTTGCTCCCAGGCAAAATCTAGATCTCTCCCAAGCTTATCCCAGCAACTGATAAAGGCCAGCAAGGCCAGCATTTGCTCCATTTCTGTGAGGCACTCTCTGCTTTCCTCACCTTGCTCTGCCAGTTGTGTCTTCTACTCGTCCGAATCACGGAACTTTATTGCTCCCTCCCGGAGACCTTATTGCCTCTTTACCGAGGTCCTTATTGCTCCCTCCGGAGACCTTATTGCCTCTTTACCGAGGTCCTTATTGCTCCCTCTGGAGACCTTATTTTCGGTTCGCAGTTTCCCGCGAAACTTTACCTTTAGTTCGCAATTTCCGCAAAACTTTACCTTTAGTTCGCAACTTCCCGCAAAACTTTACCTTTAGTTCGCAATTTCCGCGAAACTTTATTGTCCCAATTTATCCCAGGAACTTACCAGTGCACTGCCCCTGACTGCAGGAGTTCTGAGTCTTTTCTGGTTCCCCGTACGGGCCACCACTTGTCCCGTTCCCCTCGACCAGCAAGGACGCGACGCAACTCGCAAAAGCTCTTCTCAAGCAGTTTATTCAGGTCCCTTGAAAACAGTCTTCCGAATCCTTGCTTATGTCTCTGCTTCTCTGCTTGTGTCTCTCTGCTTGTGTGCTTGCTTGTGTCTCTCTGCTTGTGTCTCTGATTGTCTGCTTGTCTCTCTGCTTCTCCTCCCCCCAAGCCCTTATATGCCTACTGAAACCCAATCAGATCATGCCACCTGGTGATCCAAGATAGGCTCACAAAAGGAGGAAGCACACCGGGCTAGGCAGCTGCTACCAACTAAGGCTTGTTTACAGCTAAGCTTGAGCTTTCTGGCATCAAGCCAGGCACCATCTTAGGGTTTCGGCTCACCACAATGTGGTATTTCACTGTCCTGTGGAACACTCCACTAAACATTTCATTATAGACATAAGGTCTGCCATTTATAAGGTGCAAATCCAGAGCCCATGAGTATCTTGTTTAAATCCTTATGGTTCTTCTTTCTACTTGCTTCCAGTTTTACAGTTTTAAATCCATCACATATAGTTGTTACTGGAATTTGAAATGCAGTAGAACTAGCTTAAATTTTAGTGGAATTGGATTTTATTAAAAAGTAAGCACTAGAAATTGGGGATACTTCATATTGACCTCTAAAGTTTTGGCACATGTTTGTGAAGGAAAGATGAGAGAAAAAAATGTTTCATGCAAAATATTTATAGCATGAAAAAAGATGATTACAAAATTCAGCAAAATGCCAGTTTCTTTGCATTTTGTATTAATGTCATCTCCTCCTACTTTTAGAGTGTCTCTATTGCTCTTAAGAGACTTATCTTTAAATAAAGCTACACTCTGTCTGCAGAGCAATCTATCAGTGAGCTAACAGCCTATTGAGGAAATCCTGCACAGTGAATATTTATGATACCTCTGATTATTTAGAAATGTATTGCCTTAACTTTTAATATGATGCAGGAACACAGACTGTGTAAGTGCATATGGATGGTACACACAGGAAAACATTTGTAGATCATGTCACTACACCTAGAGATAGAAAATTCTGTCTTTATTAGGAACAATGCAGTAGTAGACTTAGTTCTTGAATCTCACCAGCAGTGAGTGTTTCTGTGGAATGGAAATTATCATCCAAATGACTAAAACTCCCACAGAGATGATGTAAGATATTTGTTCTTCATTTGACAGGTAAATTATAAAGATGAGGAGGATCTCAGTACTTCCTGATTTGTCCAGGTATTTGACAAATACAGAAGCATAATTAAAGCTAGAAATGTAGTCAATTAATGACCACTAATAGCAATCAAACCAGCTAGAAAGTTAAGTGTTGCATGTAACAAAATTAGCTCTGTAGATTGATTTTTGAATGCTCTTTCTGACAGTCAGTGTTTAAGAACCTGCTCAACTAAAAACAGCCACAAATAGCATTCATAAGTTCAAAATGCAAACTATGCATTCAGAACAGTTGGCTAATAAAAAAATTGTGTGCAAAAAACTTGAACATAAGGATTGAAATGAGCCTTTAAAAAGTAGCCTAGCCCATAATCATTTGTGACCATGAGAAAAACCTGATTTTTCACGTTACCATAAAGAGATTAGTGTAACCGAACTTTTAAATTATTTTTTAACACTTATTTATTACTAAATTCACTTATAACAAACACCAGCAATTTCTTAACTATTAAACCTATAAATTCCTACAACCCCTTTAACCTATCCACTAAACCTATTGATAATCATAACAACTACTTTCATACCCTTTTAGAATGATACAGTCTCTGGGGCAGGTCCTCAGTCGTCAGGAAACCAGTCTCGGGGGTAGACTCTTTAACGCACTTAGCAGTCCTTTTTCTGGATCTCTCAGACGCAGGTTCGTCAGGGTAAATTGACTATCGAAGTCTCACTTTAAATAAAGCTTGAGGCTTTCTTCTCTCTGGGAGACCTCAGCCGTCTGTAGGCCAACTTATTTCCTTCGTATCAGCAACTCTGCCGTTCTGCCTCAGTCTTTAAAGCTGGCCACAGTTCCGTTCAGGCCACTGTTCGGACAGGTCAAACCCCTCTAGGCAAAAGCTGAGCCACAGGGTTTAGTCCTTGGCCTTTTGCTGTCTTGCCGAGGCTTTCTCTGCTCACCAGCTTCCTTCTGCCTCAGGGAGATCTGGCCATTGGTCTACCAGAACTTTCTCCAGCAGGACTCTCGGAGCTCTCTCATATCGGGGGCCCTTAGCACGCACGCGCCTCTCTGGCGTCATTCACTTGTCCTTAAATAGGATCACTCCTTGTTCCACCTGCTTCAGCTTAAGTTGGGCTCTGCCCACTTATCAGTTGAAAGCAATGCCAGGTCATAAAGTCTTTCCTTCTTTCACCTGGCTTCAACCTTGTTTTTCAGTCCAAAGAGACTCCCCTCATTTCACCTGACTTCATCCATAAGCTGATAAGCTAATTGCTCACAGCAGTTGATCTTCATGCCCCGAATTAAGAGTCTGTATCAGAAACTTAGATATTCACTAAATCTAACTTATATTAACCTATCAGCCCCTTCATATGACCTTGAACTTTTCATCTTACCTCAGAAACTAGCAATATCTTATTATTATAGTGGAAACTTACATTAAGTCATCTAAGGAGAAACCTAATTAAGAATTAGTCTCTAATCAGGCATGGTGGTGCATGCCTTTTATCCCAGCACTCAGGAGACTGAGGCAGGCAGATCTCTATGAGTTTAAGGCCAGCCTGCTCTAAAAAGGGAATTCCAGGACAGTAAGAGCTATACAGTAAGACCCTTTCTCAAAAAACAAACAAAACAAAAAAATATATATAATTTTTGTTTGTTTGTTTTTTGGAGACAGGGTTTCTCTGTGTAGCCCTGGCTGTCCCGGACTCGCTTTGTAGACCAGGCTGGCCTCGAACTCACAGAGATCCACCTGCCTCTGTCTCCTCAAGTGCTGGGATAAAAGACATGTGCCATCAAACCCAGCAAGAATTAATTTCTAAAAGAAGGTAATTACTATATTCCAAACTGGCCTTTTTATTTAAAATATTTGATTTATTCTTTGACAATTTCATACATGTGTATAATGTATTTTGACCACACTCACACACATCCCAATTCCTGTCCCTTACACTCCTCCCACTCCTTCTGGACCCCTTCTACTTCCCAACACACCTCCCTCCTATTTTTACATTTTTTTTTTTAAGATAACCCACTGAAGCCAGGTGTGATGGCACATGTTCTCAGGACGCAGAGGCAGGCAGATCTCTGTGAGTTCAAGACCAACTTGATCTACCCAGTGAATTCCAGGCCATCCAGGGCTACATATAGAAACCTTGTATCAAAAAAAAAGAAGAAAAAGGAAGGAAGAGGGGAGGGAAAGAGAGAGGGAGGAAGGGAAAGAAGGAAAGGAGGGAGGGAGAGAAAGAAGGAGAGAAAGATAAACCATTGAGTTAAACTGAATTCTTTGCATGTACATGGATGTGAGGTTATTTACTGGCCAGCTCCAAAATTCTTGAGTATCTTGATTATCATGGAAGTACTAAACAAGATAGTCAACTATCCTCCCATTGACCCACGTGCCATGATCAAAAGAAATGGAAATCCTTTAGACCCTGAATTTGAGGGCAATGGTGAATTCTACCCAACAGTTTTTTTTTTTTACTGTTTATTTATTACATCTCCATCACAGTCCCCTCCCTCCACACCTCCCAGTCCCACCCTCCCACCCTTTCCCCCTTCTCCCACCTATCCTACTCCTCTGGTGTGGGATGCCCTACTTATCAGCCCCCTTCAATTAAGCAGTCATATGAGGGCTAAGAGCTTCCTCTTCCACTGGGGGCCTACATGGCAGCTCCACTAGGGCAAAATGTCCCACTATCAGGTAACAAGGTCCATGTTCCTGTTCGTTTCAGTCTCTTGGTTGTAATATAGTTATCCTGTACTATATGGTTAAAATCCAATTATAAGTGAATACATGCCATGTGCATCTTTCTGGGTCTGGGTTAGCTCACTCAGGATGAGCTTTTTCTACCCAACATTTAAGGATATAGCAATACCAGTCCTTCTCAAACCTCACAGAAGAGGAGGAGGGGAGAAAGAAGAGGAAGAGGAGGGGAGAAAGAAGAGGAAGAGGAGGTAAGAATGCTTCCAAGTGTACTCTGTGCAGCCAGTACTAATTCTGATACCAACACCAGACCAAAAACTCCACAAGAAAACTACAGCTGGGCAGCCTTGGTGAATACGACATGCGGGAGAGGGGAAGCCAGTAAACAGCAGTCCTCCATGATCTCTGCTTCCCTTGATGACATGCCGAGTCTGACCCGAGAGTTGTCAGATGAAATAAACCCTCCCTCCCCAACTTGCTTTTGGTCATGGTGTTTTATCACAGCAAGAGAAAGGTAACAAGACTTGGGGAGTGTGAGACCTCTGGCAGGATCCTTTCTGCTTAGGATTGCCTTGGCTATCCATAATCTTTTGTGTTTACAAGTGAGTTTTAGAACTATTTTTCCTAATTCTGTGATGAATGCATTGGAATTATGATGTAGATAGATTGTATTGAATCTGTAGGTTATGTGTGACAGCACAGCCATTTTCACAATATTAATTCTGCAAATCCAAGACCATAGATGGTCTTTCCATCATTTGGTGTCTTGTAATTTCTTTTTTTCAGTATCTTAAAGTTTTCATGTAGAATTCCCTCACCTCCTTGGTTAAATTTATTCCTAGATAATTTTTGAAGCTACTGTAAATTAAATATTTTTCTTAATTTCTTTATCTGGAAATGTGTTATTGGGGTGTGTGTGTGTGTGTGTGTGTGTGTGTGTGTTACTGAAAATAGTTTTCAGTTTTATTTATGTGTATGTGTAATATGTGTATGTGTATGAGTGTGGATGCATGCATACCACAGCACATGTGTGGTGATCAGAGGACAACTTTCTGGAGATGATTCTCTCCTTCTACCCTAGACCAGGCTCTAATTCGGGCTCTCAGGTTTGCACAGCAAGTGTTTTTATCCAGTGAGTCATCTCAGCAATGGACAACTGAGTTTTTAATGTTGATTTTGTATTCTGCAAATTTATGCAAAGCATCAAATCTATATGTCTGCAGTGGCTGATCTCAATAATCAAGCACTTATGTCTCATGATAAATGATTGGATGTTTCCAGATAAATGAAAAAAAAAATTAAAGTTCATGCAAGTTCAGGGATGGAGGGTTGGTTAAGCAGATGAGGCACTGGCTATTCTTCCAGAGGACATGGGTTCAATTCTCAGAACCCACATGGTGGCACAAAACTATCTGTAATTCAAGTTTCAAGGGATCTGGCACCCTCACACAGACACAACAATGCCCAGAAAAATATAAAAATAAATAAATTTTTTTTAAAAATAAAATTTATGCAAGTTGTAAAGGTCTGAGGAAGTGATTTAAGGTATGTGAAAAATGAGATTTAAAGATAATACATATGATGTTAAGACTTCAAAGTTCAAACTTTTAACATATTCATCAGTGGATTTATGATAATTCATAGAATTCATAGAATTTATCTAACCTTGGTAAAGCACCAGCTACTATTACAGTCACAGGCTCAAAAAACTTTCAATTTCTTTCGGTTGTTTTCTAAATATAGACTTAAAGTGTTTCTCATTGTGCTGGAAATACCTCTGTCCAATCTATATATCTAAAACTTTTATCTCTTTTTGTAAACAGAAAAATTAATGCAAACAAACTTCAGGGAGTGGGACTTGAATCCATCTGTCAAGAGCCAAATGGACTCTGGAATCCCCTGCCTGATAAGCAGTCCTGTCAGTCAACAGTGGAAGCTTTCCCACCTACTGCCTACCCCGGAGGGTGACCCTGGTCTTGGGACTCCTTTGTACCACCTCCCACTACCAGAACCACAGGCCTGGAAGTTTCAAGCACACACCCAAGATAAAGATTTCTCCCCTAAGTCCTTAACTTTACCTTCTGTCCCTGTCTACATCTGCCCCAGCAGACTTCCACTCAGCTAACAGACACCATCCAGGAATCAACTGTGGCCCTGCAAACTGCTCCAAAATGGCCTGCACCTCATTCTCCCCAACTGGTCCTGCAGAACTGACAAGCCCTGGACTTGATGAAAGTCCATGTGTGAAACAGGACTGGCTTACAAACAAACTATGGCCTCCAGGGGCAGGTCCAAGGCTCTTCTTTGGTCTCTCTTGATCCTCTAGCTCCTACCCTGTCCAAGACTTTGACCCACATATCAGCCTTCCTGGATCACCATCACAAACTCCCCAGCTGAAAAGCAGCTTCAGAAGAAACTGCATTGCTCCTTACCATCAACAAGAGGATGGAATGATGGCTCTCAAATATCCAGAAATGAGCATACCCTGGACTACAGGATTTCTGGTGGTTGGATGAAAGTTGACATTCCTCAGGAACTTGTGAAAACAGTTCCCATCTGCCGAAAGGAGTCATTTCCCTTTCCTCTGGCAGATAGGACATATGGCTACCTGTGGCACCTATCAGCATATCAAAGCCCATGCCGGCCTCCAGATTCTCTTAGTATCACAAGTACCGGTTATACATTTCAGAGTCCATGCTAAAATCCCAGCCCTTCTCACCGCCCCCTCTACCATAAAGTCCCTGGAGTTCACAGGTTTCCTCCCACAGCTGCTCACTCTTCTTATAACCCAACGATTCTCACTTTCCTCTCTCTATCTCTTACTCCCACTGGCTCTCTTATTCTCTTACTCTCCTGGCTGGGTTCTATTCTCTACCTCTTGCTATGTCACCATCTCCACCATTCTCTCCCAGTCTTGTGCTTCCCTAGCCCTGGCTATGTTCAGTCTACTTCTTTCTCTGATCATTCTTTCTCTCATATCGACAATCTTAGCCATGTCACAAGCAGCATATTTTATAACCCTGCACTACCAGGCCTGGTGTGCAACTTTCTTAAAAGATGACTCTCCAAAGTATATGATGCTTCAGACAGAAACAAAACAAAAGTCTAGATCAGTCCCTATACAAAACTAGTAAAGTGAATGAAGTCAATAAAGATGTGAGTTCTGACAGAAAAGGTTATCCACTGAATGATGCTATATTAATAATAATAATAATACTCAACTACAATTGCAAATGCTTAGTTTGGTTTTGAAACCAAAACCATATCTTTGTGTATATACAGCATACAGACATAGGAAAGAATTTCAAAGAAAGGAAGTCCAGCATGCCTGTGCTTTTTTTCACAGTATTTTTTTCCAACATCTATTTATTTCTTCAAGTTACATCTCAAACACATTCCTCTCCCTCCTCTGCCTCCCAGTCCTACCCTCCTACACTCTCCCCCCTCACCCTCTTATCCACTTTTTTTTTAATTTAGGGTGCATCTTTTCCCCCTCCAACAACTCCCCTTTTTAATCCAATAAAAGGCTCTTTTTCTTATAACAATAAATACAATATAAAACAATAGGAACAATTAGGCAACGATTATGAAAATTATAAAGTCTAACATAGATTTCCAATGTCTAGTCCATACGTATTTGGCAACTGATAATAATATTCTATTATCTATCTCAATGAGTTTAAAGTTCTATACCTAACTCAGTTTCCATCCTAACTTGCATTACCAACTTAAAATCGTCTTCTTAGACCTAGAGCATCCTTTTGATTCCTAAACAACTTAAAACATAACTGTGAGACTGTAACTATCTAGTCACATCATCTAACTAACTACATCAGAGACCTGAGAAGGTAAATATATCTGAATATACAGGAAGTGTAGAGCCAGCAGCTTCCAAAACTAAGAAATGACAGACAACTGGCTGCCTCACAGGATTTTTTTTAATTTTATTTTTTTATTTCTTCAAGTTACATCTCAGTCATAATCCCCTCCCTACTCCCCCCTCCAGCCCCACCCTCTTCCCCCTCATACCCCCCATCAGCTTCCTTTTTTTTTAATTTAAGGCATATCTTTTTCCCACCAACAGCTCCCCCTTTCAGTCCAACAAATGGCTCTTTCTCTTATAACAACAAATATAAAACAACAAGAATAATTAGGCCACAATTATGAAAATTATAAGGCATAACATACATTCCCAATGTCCAGTCCATACGTATTTGGCATGTGACTTTAACATTCTACTATCCATCCATCCATCTCCATGAGTTTAAAGTTCTATATCCAACTCAGCTTTCATCCTAACTTGTATCACAACTTTAAAAACATCTTCTTAGATCCAGAACACCCTCTTGATTCCTAAACAACTCAAAATTTAACTATGAGACTATAACTATCTAGTCTTCAACCACATCAGAGACCTGAGAAGGATAAATTTACCTGATTATACAGGAAGTACAGGGCCAGCAGCTTCCAAAACTAAGAAATGACAGACAACTGGTTGTCTGGACATTTCCCAATTTCTCTCCATACATTAGAGCATCTATCTTCAGTTTTTTGACCCTGTTTCTCTGACAGACATTAATTGTAAAGCAGGAATTGTGAAGGGCTTGCTTATCCTGTCTTGGCAAAGCTAGGCTGTCAAATGACCTGCTTCCAAGTTTTGTCCTTTTTGAACAGCAGTCTGTCTACAGTTGAAGCAAGGGATTTTTCTTGACAAGAGATAGGCTTGCCACTAATTCAACCATCTCCAATTGGAGATTCTTCAATGCTCATTTTCTACTTAGAGTAGAATAGGGGGTGCTGTCAGGAGCTGACATGCCTCAATATCAAAAATATCTTAAGTTAAGAAAGCATCTTTGAATGTCATATTCTACAGATCTCTTGAGATTTTTGAAGACTACCTATCTTATCTCCGTATATTTGGATAAGCAAATGTTGCTTGTCTCTTAGCAACTTGATTTCTGATTAACTTAGAAAACGTCTGTGATAGACTACCCTAGTACCTAACAAAATGACATGCTTGAATGACTATTAGTTTGTATTTCTTAATTATCCTAAACAGTTTATGACAGTTGCTAACAAAAGGCCAAAACTTCACATTTCATTTTTAAATATTACCAAGGTACAATACCTTAAAAAGAGTTAACCTTAATTTTGTATCACAGGATTATTTTTTTTGAAGATTTATTTTTTATTACGTGGACCCTTTGCAAATAAAGCCCAGACAGCTCACACCCACTCGAACTCGATCCTCAGGAGATCCAGTGTACTCTCTTGGCCTCTGTGGGCACCTTCATGTATGTGCACATATAAACATGCGGACAAGCATATACACAGTAATAAAAAATTAAATCATATTAAAATTTTAAAAGGTTAATGAATCACAGCTGGGAATGTAGTTCAGTTGGCAAAGTGCCTACCTAGCATGCATGAAACCCTGGGTTCGATCCTCAGCACTGCGTGAGCCAAGTGCAGTGACAAACACCTTTAATCCCAGCACTTGAGAGATAGGAGCAGGAGGAACTGAAGTTCAGGGCCATCCTCAGCTATGCAGAGTTCAATGCCAGCCTGGCATTTAGGTGTCTTAGTTAGTGTTTCTGTTTCTATGATAAAACACTATGGATTTATTTCACCTTATAGTTCCACGTCACAGCTAACATGTGCATCTTTGGAAACCAGAAGAGAAACATAGTGAGGGGTCCAGGTCAGAGAGAGGACAGGTACAAGAGGAACAGATGGGCACAGATGAACCAACCCAATTTGCACCCCATGATAAAACACCATCCCAGGCAAAGAGACCCTCCCAACAGTGGGTTCTAGAAAAGCTGCTTCTCTCCCAGCCCCACCCCTACCCAGGCACTAGCAAACTTCTCCAGAGTTCCAAATCTTCACCAGGCCCTCCGCACACCCACCCTGCCCAGCCTGGCTGCCAGCTCCCCTGCTGAGCTCAGCTCACCTTTTCCACTGAGGCATTGGACTGCAGCAACATCTTCTTCCAGAATTCCTCCTTTTTCTTTTGAACATCTTTGTGAAGTGATGCTTTACTGGACAATTTATTGGGGGGTCTGTTAAACACTCCAGGTGTGGTACCACTGGGAGGTTTCTAAAAATAAAAAATGGCCTCCCAGGAAACCGCACAGCATCCTCCTTCCGACAGACCACAGAGATCAGAGGTAGGGGAGAAAAGAGAAGTCAAGGAGCCCCCACCCTGCAAAAAGACCAGTGAGGTATCTAGTTAGGCTTTGGGACACTCTGAGATTGGGGGGGATTTGCATTTTAAGCAGTTTACTCTACAGGGCAGAGACTTGAGTTGTCTTTAGGGTAGACCCTTCCTTTGTCCTAGCAGTGAGGCTAGAGAGACCTAACACCCATTCTTCTCAAGGTATGAGTGCAGAGGCCTAAACTGATCAGTCGAAGATAGCCCAGTGCCTGACGGTAAAGAGTATTCACTTTACTGACTCTCACAGCACCCTGAAGCATTGAGCTCTCATGGCTTGTGCACATCTCATACGACTGTAAGGGGATGCATCTCATGCTAGAGACGACAAGACACAAAACAGCTTCATCTGATGGTGGACTGAAACGCTGATCTCAAACAGAGCTGAAAAGTTATGGCCAACTTTCCCTGAGGCAGAAAGAAGCTGATGAGCAGAGAAGGCCTCAGAAAGTAGCAAAGGCCAAGAACTATAAACCCTGTGGTACAGCTTTTGCCTAGAGGGGTTCGACCAGTTCAAACAGTGGCCTGAATGGAACTGTGGCCAGCCCCAAAGACTGAGGCAGAGTGGCTGAGTGGCTGATACAAACTGAACAAGTTGGCATACGGACAGCTGAGGCCTTTTAGAGAGAAGAAAGCCTTGAGTCTCATTTAAAGTGAAGCTGCCATGGCTAATTTACCCTAAAGGACCTATGTCTGAGATATTCCTGAAGAAAGACTGTTGACTAAGTGCCTTAAAGGATCTACTCCTGAGGTGTTCCTGACGACTGAGGACCTGTCCCAGAGACTGTATCCTTCTAAAAGGTTAGGATTAGTTGTTAGATAATAGTTATTATAGGTATTAATAGCTTCAGTTGTTAGGTAACTGGGGTTATAGTCATTCTTAGGGCTAGTAGTTAGGAAATTATTTATATTTGTTATAAGTGCATACAGTTATTAATAAATATATATTAGATAATTAAAAAGCTTCTTCAGTTGAGCTGAAGCAGAACTTCAGCTCAACAGACCCTGCTGGAGCTGGCCTACACTATCCCACACCTGTGACTTGGGAAGCTGGCATCTCATTCAACCCTCAGGCCTCAGAAATGGGAATCAGACCTCAGCTGCACAAGCAATGGGACTGCTTCCTCCATCCATCTGCCCCTGCACTCTGAGAGTCTCCTGGACTCAGTGTTGGGATAATGTCATCACTCCTACAAACCCAAGGTTGGTTACCCTCCTTCAGTCCTTGTTCCCTTCCCACATCTAAAACAGATTGCTGCCAAATAAATCCTGGGCCTTCAGGGCTAGGAGGTGGAGACCATCTTACTGCATCTTGCCCTTTTGCACTCTGGCTTCGGCACTGCAGAGGTGGCAGGTCATACCCCATACAGTTCACTCCTGGGCCAGGACCACCTGGGATCAGGAGGACCCATCTTAAGGACTGAAACCATAGCCCATGACCTAACATCCAATTTAGGCTTCTAGAATTCTGTTCCCTGTAGGTTCTATTCATAAGCTTTCACCTCTCATATCTGGTCTAGAAATGCTCTAGGAAGGGGCCATCCCCAGGCTTGAGTAAGCAGAATGGGTCAGCTACAATGGGATCAAAAAGAGAGGTATTCTGCTTCCCCTGCCCCCCTTGGCCCCCCTCTCCCTGCAACATGCTCAAAACAAGGGAACTGGACCATAGGCACAGGAGGGATGGGCTCACTCCCACCTGCTGAGACATATTCTTCTCTTGGCCTGTGACTCTCTGGTGTTTCATCATTGGGGGAGCTGACATCAGCCTCTGCCTCACAGTGGAGACAACAAGCCTCTTGGAGGGCTTGTGTGCCCACTTTTTCCCTTCACTGTCTGGAAGGGCTGTGGCTTTGGATACACATGACTCTGAATCTTTCACCTGTGCAGAGAGAGGAGGGGCAGCCTCAGAGACCCCACCACAAGCGGTACACTCAGGGCCTCCTCAGCACAGTGCAGAGGTTACCAGTCCTACAGTGAAGACCAACGCTTATGAACCCAACCCTGGGCCTACTACTAATGCTCTCGGTAGGACACAGCTTCTGAGAGAAATTTGGTCTCCCTACCCAAAACACGGACAACGGCTTCCAAATATTTACTTAGTCATTTTTAATCTTGGGCAAACCCACAGTATAAAACAGATAAAATGCTAAGCTGTTGGAGAGAATGTAGTGCCTATTAGAGCCCCTGAGCTCTGGAGGAGTTTCTACCCATCAGTATACCTGCAAAGAGGTGAATTCTACCCACTGGAGGAGACACCCTCTTGCGCCATTTCAGCTTTAGGCTGCTATAATGTAGCAATTTAAAGATTGTGAAAACTCCTACATCCCTAATCATGAGCCTGGGGAGCCTTGTGTGAGATTCCTGCTCAACCAGGGAAGCTGTGGATGGCACCTACTGCCAACCTGCTGGGGTTGGGAAGTGCCTAGAAGAGCAAAGCCTTCTCTGGGTGTCTGTTGTGAAGGTGTTCTTTAGGAGGAAAGAAAAGGGGAAAAAACCAATCCTGAATGTGGGCACAGCTGGAACAAAAGAGGAAGCCCATTTCTCTGACACCCCTTTCTCTGCATCCTGGTCACCCTGATGTGAGCTATTCTGGCTGATCTGGCCCTTCTGCCATGGCAGACTGGAATCTCTGAAACTGTGGGTCAAGTTAAGTCTTTCCTCCTTTTAAGTTGCTCCTGTCAAATATTTTGCTCCAGCAATGAAAAGCTAACAGTGGGCCATCTTCAAGGAGGAAGTAATCTGTTGAGAGGGACAGGATAGCACACTCAGGCCCCAGAGTTGGACTGTCATGGTCTAGATCTACCCCTTCTTAGCTGTATGCTCCGAGAAAGGTGCCTAGCCTCTTCATGTCTGTTTTCTCCTCTGTTCACGAAGATGCTCACAGGAACCTCCACCCACTGTCCTCACTACGAAACCCCATCCCATCCCAGTGCAGCTCTCCATCTCTCCCTCTGCTCCCAAGGCAATGTCTCTCTGTCCTCCCTGATTCCAGCCCACAGCCCAGACAAAAATAAAGGAAGACTGTGATTGGAGTGAAAGGCCATAGGAAACAAGGAAACAGTATGGCACTATGACTGTACCTTCTTTGGCGGTAAAGGCAAGGGGCTCTGGGAGGCATTGAAATTCAAGATGGGCTTCATCATGGTAACATTCCAGAAGAGGATGTCCCCATTGTAAGAAGAGGTCCCAAGAAACTGGTTCTGATACTTGGCCATGCTCAGGATGTCCTCCGTGTGGAAGGTCTGCCAGTGGTAGCAGGAGAGCATCAGCTTGGTCTAGTCAAACCTGTGCACATAGCCAGAGGCAGGAGGGCCAAGAGCTCTCAGGCTGCAGTGCTCTTCCCACAGTCTTTAGGATTCAGAAGGCAACTCAGAGCAGCAGTGTCTCAAGGAGCCAGGAGCTTGCTTAAAGCCCCCACTAACCTCATTTCCTAAGCACCCACTGTGTGCTGCCCATAAATGCTCTACTCTTGAGGATTACAAAGAATGAGTCTTAATTCATCCCTTGAGTAAAGAATCAGGTTTAAGCAAGAGGAAGTGGTAGCTGTGACCAGGCTTCCTGTAAAAGAAGGGGCCTTATACATGTTGGTCCCTCCTCCTGGAATTTGTGTCCCATCCCAAGTGCTCCCCTGATACCCCTCATGCTCACTCTCAGCTCAGATCTCACCCTGGGCCTCCTTGACTAAAATGATCTGACCACTCCCCAATACTAACTGAAATTTCTACTCCTCCTCAGGAACCCGTGCTCTTTCCCCACAGCAGTCAATATACTTTAGAAATCAGATTATCCTGTTACTTAACAGAGACTGAGTATATGCACTCAAAATTTCTGTTAGAACCCAACCCTCAGGTGAGTAATGGAACCCTGGGGAGAACACCTGGTGCTGAAGACAGAGCCTTGTGAGTGGTATGATGAAGAGACCGAAGAGAGGTCCTTCATCCCACCCCACATGCAGAAACAACAGCAAGACGATGACCCTTTATAAACGAGGCAAAGGCTCTCACAAGACTTCACACTGCTTTGGCCTAGGACCTTTCAGCCTCTATAAGTGCAAGAAACAAATCTCCATAGTTTATATGTCACCCACTCCGTGGTATTACGCTATAGCAGCCTGGGTGACTAAGGTGGGAACTACACAGGAACGAGGTGGTGTTGTAAGATACCTAAAAATGTTCAGGTGACTTTGGAGGGAGCAGAGGCTGGAAAGTTCTAAGACACAGACTAGGAAAACCCCATATCAGCACATCTGGGCCATCCAGGACGCTTCCTGTGGGGGTTAGGGTGGTTCAGGCAAGGGCATAGAAAGGGAAGAGCTACAGAGAAAGCCATACCGGGCATATAGCTCAGTTGATAAGTGCTTGCCTAGCATGTGTGAGGCCCTGAATTTGATCCCAAGCACTGAATAAACTGGGTGACCTGGTGATGGCTGTGATCCCATCACCAGAGAGGGGAAGGCAAGAGGGTCAGAACTCCAAAGTCATCTACATAGAGAGCTCAAAGCCAGCTTGGCTACAGGAGACAGAAGAAGAGGAAAAGGGAGAGGGGGAAGGAAGAGAATAAGTTCCTCCGATGCTGGAGGTAGAAGCCAGGCTAAGCATGTCCTCTACCACTGAGTTATACCCCCACCCCCATCTTTTTAAATATTACCTAAGTGATCCTAAGTTGCTGGTAACAATTTGCATGGCAATGATCATTCTGATATCTCATGTAGAAATGAGGGACCTGCTACTGGAGGCAAAGCCATCCTTGGTACAGAGTGACAAAGAACTTAGCTGGATTGAATTCACATTCTGGTGCTTTGTAGCAAGTAGAGCTTGCAAGCTATGAGACTGGGTATATGTCTGGCTGAGGAGATTTCTTATAATATTCATTTATTTATTTTCATTTTTCGAGACAGGGTTTCTCTGTGTAGCCCTGGCTATCCTGGACTCACTTTGTAGACCAGGCTGGCCTTGAACTCACAGAGATCCACCTGCCTCTGCCTCCTGAGAGCTGGGATTAAAGGCATGAGCCACCACGCCCGGCTGGCTGAGGAGATTTCTAAGAAAACTACTTGAAGGTGTAGACAGTTTTCTCCTGTTTATGGTAATATTCTAGAAGAGAGAAATAATTTTAAAACAAAATTGCTGAGCAAAGGGGAAGAAAGTCTGGGATTGCTGCTCAATGGTAGAGTATTAGCCTCGCATATATGAGGCTTAGTCCATAGTACCAAAAGGGGAAGGGGGAAGAACTTAAGATTTTAGACCTTCTTTTCTCAGTATTTAGCTACTGAAAGGAAATATGAGCCTGCCCGGGTGTGGTCCAGACTGTCTCATGAGAACACTGTGGTCAGCCACTTGACAGAAGCTAGGCCTTATGCTCTAAGACCAGTGGTTCTCAGCCTGTGGGTCACCACCCCTTTGGCAAAGTTTTATCTCCAAAAACATTTATACTATGATTCATAACAGTAGTAAAATTATAGTTATGATGTAGCAACAAAAGTAATGTTATGCTTGGGGCATGGCCATCACCACATGAGGAATTGTATTAAAGGGTCAAAATTCAAGATTGACTCTAAGAGCAATTCAGGTATTTGAACTGCCCTTCCTGCTGCAAAAAGGTCTAAGAGAAGAGGCCACCAGTACAAATTAGACCTCAGCACCCCTCGCCCTCCTCACGTCACTTCATAGTCTCTCACCACACACTGTGGTGTCATGTTCTTTAGCCGTAGCTCCTGAGGGCGATAGTATGATACGAGCTATACCAACAGAGATAGGAAAGCTTGGCTGCTTCCATCATCTAGGTTCCAGTGGGCAGAGCCATGGGTTCAGGACTACAGCCCCAGACAGTCAACAGCAGGGAATAGATCCATCACAGGGTATCACCTGGGCCCAGGGCCGCCATGATGGCACAGCTTCCCAAAGCCAAGGAAGCAAGTTTTCTGGAGGCCTACATGTCCAGTCCCTGCAAAACAGGACCTCCATCTCAGGAACCTTGGAGGCAGAGCATCAAGAAAGAGGATTATTTTGGAGTCTGAAGATAATGCAATGGTGCTTGAAGCTAATCATGATGCCCTGACTTCAACCCCTGGAACCCACATGGTGGAAGTAACAAACTGACTCCCACAACTTTCCTCTGACCTCTGCATGTATTGCCATGGCATGCATACCAGATAGACAGATGATAGTAGATAGATAGATAGATAGATAGATAGATAGATAGATAGATAGATCGGTGCATGGGTGAGTGGGTGGATGATAGATCTGAAATTTAGTTCAATGAGCTTTAGACTCATCTGGGATCTGTTGTCCCTTTCTTCCCTTCTATCTCCATTCATCTGCCCTGTACCCATCTCACTGTTCGTCTTTGGAAGTATATAACTAGTCCATGTCACATGTTTCTAGCCAAGAGAGAATCTGTCTTGGGATAAGTGGTGCACTGGGACTCATCCACATCTGACTTAAGTACTTAGACGAGACTTTGGATTTAGATATTTCAGTTGGTGCTAACCAAATGCTGCCCTCTGTGCCACCCTCCACCCCAACCACTAGTTGGTGGCCTTGTCCCTCCCTCCTCTTTAGTTCTATTTCTTGGGGAAAGTGTCAGCTCTGACATAATTATGTAGCTCAGCCATCCCAGGTGTCCAGTGTTGGAAGGAGCCTGAGGCCTGCAGGAATGGATTTTGCATGTGAGAACATGAATTTGGAAGAGCCAGAGGTAGAACACTATAGACTGGGTTTTGTTTTTTGGTTGGTTGCTTGGTTGCTTGGTTTGTTTGGGTTTTGTTTTGTTGTTGTTGTTTGTTTGTTTTTGTTTTGTTTTTTTTTGGTTGTTGTTGTTTTGGTTTTGGTTTTCTGAGACAGGGTTTCTCTGTGTAGCCCTGGGTGTCCTGGAACTCATTCTGAAGACCTGGCTAGCCTCGAACTCACAAAGATCTGCCTGCCTCTGCCTCCCAGTGCTGGAATTAAAGGTATGTGCCACAACCACCCAGCTTACACTGATTTTTTTTCTTTTAATTCTTTCCAATTCATGTACTAAAACCTAACCCCCAGTGTGAGTGTATTAGGAGGTCAAGTCTTTGGAATATGGTGAGATCAGAATGGAACCCTCATCAGTGGTATTATAGCCCTCAATCCTTCTGTCAGGTAAGTTTATAGGAAGGAAAGGGCCTTCTAGGAACCAGGAAGCAAATTTCACCAAAAGCCAAACTTGCTAATGCCTTGGGCTTAGATCACCCAGCCTCCAGGTCTGTAGGAAATTAAACCCAGTGCCTTGTAAGCCAGCAGTCAATAGCATCTTGTTATAAGAGACTGATGTAATTCCTCCACAGAATGAGAGGCTGTGTGTGCATGGAGACTGTTGCTCTTGCCACAACTGTCACCAGCAGAAAGCATCTCACCACATGGTGACTGAATGGATGGGTAGACACACAGGTGGAGCAATGGCTAACAGTCACCACAGGCACCCTGCTAGCTACTGCAGCTGCTGCAAAGCTCAGAATGAGATCACAAAATAAGGGGAGACACCCAGCAGCCCGAGCCTCCCACTCACACTTGCTGCTCACGTGAAATTGGTGATTCTCTTACTCCACCCCGTCATGTAGTATACTTTGTTCAAGTGGACAATTCCACTAATCTGTTGGAGATAAAGAAAACAGCAATAGACTCCTCAGAGAGCATGCCTTTGAGCCCAGGTTCCTAAATGTACCTACCAGAAAGTCAAAACTCAACGAAGGTGAGAATTCCTAGAGTCAATGCCACCATCCAGCTTTCAGAGTGTCTGCTAATTATCTAATTGAAGGGAGCTAGAGACCATCAAACCTGATGTATCTGAAAGAGGCAGATAATGTGGGTACCCATGTCCACTTTACAGAAGAAATAACTGTACAGCATGTGACCTGGCTAAGATCCAATATCAGCTAAGGAATAGAGTCTAGACCAATATTGCAATATTGAACCACTTCCTCTGTGTGTGTGTGTGTGTGTGTGTGTGTGTGTGTGTCTCACTGGAAACTGGAGCCCCACCAATTAGGCTAGTCTGGGCAGACACCAAACCTCAGGACTCTGTCTCCACCTCCCAGTGTTGGGATTAGATGCCCATGCCACCACCGCCAGATTTTTATATGGATGTTGGGGATCAAACTCTTTCCACCACCTGAGCTCCCTCCCTGGCACCCTCACTTGTGGCTTCTTGACCAAGTACTCCTTCTGCACAGGTCAAGGGAGAGGGCTCAAATTCCAAAGTGGCACTTACTTCTGGCTCTGCTCTATGCTATATCCATGGACAGTTCTTAGAGCCCTAACAAGTACTTTCTGTCTCAGGCTGTCCAAATGTCCAGAAATGAGATCAACATGGAGATCAACATGGACTACAGGAAGATTTCTGGTGATTAGATAAAAGCCAGTTTTCCTCAGGAAATTGTGAAAACAGTTCCCATCTGCCAAAAGGAGTCACTTCCTTTACCTTTGGCAGAAGGGACTATATGGCTACCTGTGGCACCTATCAGCAACTCAAAGCCCATGCCGGCCTCCAGGTTCTCTCAGTATCACAAGTGCCTGTTGTACATTTCAGAGTCCATGCTAGCATCCTAGACCTTCTCACTTTCCCAGATTTACCCCCTCCCAGATATGCATTTGTTCTCTTTAAAATTGTAAGCCCCACCCCCATGTACCCCTATTCTCTCTCTCTCTCTCTCTCTCTCTCTCTCTCTCTCTCTCTCTCTCTC
>CAJQZJ010001061.1:401677-412159 GCA_907164525.1 Lophiomys imhausi
AAAGAAAGAAAGAAAGAAAGAAAGAAAGAAAGAAAGAAAGAAAGAAAAGAAAAAGCCCCCAGGCTGGGGAGATGACTCAGTCTGTAAAGTGCTTACTACACAGGAAGAGGATCCAACCTTAGTCCCCAGAGCCTGTGAAAAGCACATTTGTTCCCAGAGCTGAAGGGGTGGAGACAGGAAGACTCCTGGTGCTTGGTGAAACCCAGGTCCTGCTAAGAGACCCCATCTCAAAACACAAGGTATACAGTTCCTGAGACATGATGTCTGCCCTGTGGTTGGCCTCTGGTCTCCACACACATTTGCACACACATGCATAAGCATCCAGAAAACACATGTACACATATACATGAACACACACACAAGAAGTCCTGAGCCAGATGGGATGCTGCTTATGGCTGCTAACATGGAAGCCGCAGCATAACAATGTCTACTTCCCATCTCTCCCACTGTGCTATGAGGTCCTGGGAGGCACTTCTACCTGCCTAACACTCATTCCATGCACCCTATAGCAGAGCCAAAAATTAAGCGTGGTTGTCCTTGCCACCATTTGAATAAGGAGACAGAGGCATAGAAAAGTTAAGCAACTAGCTTCAGGTCAGGTCACACAGAGCGAGGTGCACATTTAGCTTTGTTCGTCCCCTCTCACGTCTCACCATATTTGTGTTTATACAAATTTGTTCCCAACCTTCACTTAGTAGGTGACCCAGACAGACTCAACACCCAACAATCCCCTGCCCTGTTTCATTCACTGCTCATCACAGAGACCACCAAAACCCCTAAGCTAGTTCCCAGGGTGGCACAAATATGACCAGGACAAGGCAGCCACCATGGGCTGATGGGACAAGGACAAAGTAGAGTAATAGCTGGAAGTGCAGCTCAGTGCTACAAAGCTTATCTGACATATTCAAGGCTCTAGGTTCAATTTCCAGCACACACACGCACACATGCACATGCACACGCAAACACGCATATGCACATGCACACACGAAACAAACAGGGCACTAGTATTTGATTATTCCCTTCCTGAACATCAACAACCAAGCTTAACAGGGGTCCTTGCCAAGGCCTGGGGTCACTTGGAGACCTCCTTAGCTAGCAGCCCAGCAAGGACTGCTCTGGTGTCCTGGATAGAAGGAAGGTCGGTTTCCCTGCAGCCAGAGCCCAGAGTCCTGTGCTCCTAGGGTGGCTAGAAGCGCATCACCACACCCAAGGTTCTGTCCTGGATGTGATTCAGCTCCAGTAAGTCTCCCAGGCAGCCTCAGGCCCAGGGTCTCTGTTGACCTTGTTCCCTTTGGCAAAGAAGCTCCAAACAACTTCCTTAGTCAGTTTAGGACACATCCCAGCAAGTGGTAAAGACTGGAGACTCTGGACAGGCAGCTTGGCTTTAGATTTCAGTGACTACTCCCCAGCCTCAGGGTGTGTGCAAGTAGCTTTAGCTCACAAAACCTCTTAATGGGCAGTAACAAGTCACTCAGTCATCGTGGCGGAGACAGGAGGTGATGCCTCAGAAGGTCGTGCAGCTGTTTACTGATGTTTATTTACACTGCTGCCAAGCCCAGGTAATCACCCAGGGTCCACCACAGCCCACCTGTGGCCTTTCAGCCTACTTTCACCCATTCAAAGATAACTCAAAACCAGGAAGAGCAGAAGCCCTCTCACACCCATCAGATGGGGCCAGTACCCTGGTTCTCAGAGGACAGGAGACCCATCCATGGTCACAACTGAGCACTTCATTATTTCAGAAGTGAGGAGGGTCAGCAGCCTTCAGTCCTTACCTGCAAATGCTCCCCCCTCAAAAGACTGTCCCTCGGCTCAAACCCTCTGACCTCTCCTTGTCCCAGCAGGCAAGGCACCCTCTGAACTCTGAGGAACTTTATCAGAAATTCAGAGCAAGGAGATGGGGCCTGGGGTGGGGGAGGAAGAATGCCTCAGGGCCCAGGGCCAACTTAATGCCCACATCTACCCATTCCCCAGGCCCTGCCCATTCCCATGCCTTTTAGGTACCCCATTTGGAGGTCCGGGAAAAGACGTGTGGATTGAACAGCCCATTAGCCACATTGTCAGAGATGAAGATGAAGACGTTGCCCTCGGTGTCCCCGTAGCAGAACACACCTTTGTGATAGTCGGACCTTGGGAGAGATGAGGGTGGAGCATGCTGGATTAAGGGAGAGAGGAGACTGATGTATACAGAAGAGAGTTGTCCTTTAACCAGAACAACAAAGGACAGCCTCCCCAAGAGAATGGAGACTGTGGACCAGGGCACTGGGGACTTGGAGTTCTATAGTGAAGAAAAGGGAATTTTTGGGTAGGAAGATTTTTGTCAGCAGACCTATTTTCTGCATTCTCAAGCTCATAAAGGAGGTCCTTATCACAGTGGCATCCTTGCCAGGAGTTCTCCTGGGAGGTCCTAATGACATATTGACCCCTTTGCCAACTGGCCTCCCTGCTCCTAACTGCCCACTGATGGTACTGATATCATCACTATGGCAAATCTTCCTGCTTGGAGTTTCTCAGGCTTGAGGCTTTTATGTCATTAACCCGTCACAGTGGAGTCTTCTGCCTTAGTACCCCAGGGCCCTCTATACCTTAGGGAAAAGGGTAGTTCCAACAGACTTCCAGCCTCACTCTGGACCTCTGCCCAGTGGCCAGGCATAGCCCAGTCATCACTGAACCAAAATTCAGGTTCTGTTTCAACCACTTTTACTTCCTAGAGACCTCAGTGCAGCAGGATGAGCCTCTGCTAATACTTGGTGGCTGAGGGATAAGAAAGGAAGTAGGGAAAAGGGTGTGCAAAACCCAGGAGGAGAAGCCATGGGGGACAATATGGCAGTGAGCTCACAACCAGCTCTCCTAGGCACCTCTCTGGGGTCCTTGTCCCCTTCCCAGTGATGTGGCAGCTGCCAAGACCCTGTACCTTTCTCCTGTGAAACTTACCAATAGTCCATGACCATGGCACAGCAATCCAGGTCAATAAAGGTGAAGGCCCGGACACATTTGTGCTTACTGATATCAAAGAACTCTGGGAAAGGGAGAAGAGAGGGGCATACAGAGCCAAGAGCAATGTCTCTGGCTTGGAGGGTATCTGGAGGTGGCAAGCACCTCCCAGACTCCTTTCCATCTCTCTGGCCCTGTAGCCCAGTCCACCCCATCCCTTACAGCAACCAAGGGCAGCAAATTCAAGAACAGCCACTCACGAAGACAAGATCCACTGCAAACTACCCTCTGATCCCCACTGCAGCAAGAACAAAAGCCCAATGCAGATCTCAGCCTGTAAAGCCCTGTACCAGACCCTCCATAGCCCAGCACATCTTCTATACCTGGAATAACACCTCTGTGCCTCAACCTGCCTGGCCTGCAGCCCAGGCCAGCCACCGGGCTCTAAGCAGGCCAGCTTTTTACCTCCATAGATGCATCATTCTCATCCAGTTCTGTGTCCTGCTACTCCCTGCTCTGCCCATCTTGAACATCCCCAGAGCCCTTCTGTGATCCCTTCTTTGAAAGGTCTCCCACTTCTTCAGCTAGGCCCACTGGCATCCTCACACCTAGCTGGCTGCCTGTCATTCTCCCTCACCACCTTTACCTCTGCCTCAAGTTCATTACTGTTTTATTTGAATACAGGAGCTGCCTGGCCTGACCTGGGAGCTGTATGAAGACAAGGAGCATGTCTGCACGGCACCTGTGGAAATCTCAGCATCTAGCACAGCACCTACTTTGCTGAGTGGCTGTAGCTATGATGCACAAACGAAGGGACATGGGCCAAGCCCTGGGTGATGTGGGTAGCAGGCAACTTCTGGCCCCTATAGCTTCTACTATGCCGTCCAGGTGTGTGCCACTTTAGGTGCTTAGAGCAGACAGAAACAGATACATCTTCTCCCCATCAGTCACCACCCCTCATCAGGGATAGAGCTGGGAGCTCCAAGCAGATCAGAGACCAGCTAAGCTCACAACATCCAGGCGTACATGTGGAATGGATTGTAGGATGGCTTTGTACAGGCTCACCCCATCCCTCACTGTCTAGTATCAGCCTGCCAGACACTGATCTGAAAACATTATTTTCATCCTGCCCAAAAGCCTGCCCTGGGGCCCTGACAAACAGCTGTTACTGACTAAACCCCACCACCTATCCACCTACTCACTGCCACTGTGCCTCTAGGTGGCACCAGGCCCTGACATATGGATGTGAGTGAAGCAGATGCAGTCCCCAAGGCCGAGCTCCAGGACAGAGAAGACAGATACCAAAGGCTCACACTGACAAATAGACGCTCACATTCTGAAGGAGCTTGACAGGGAGAGGGCCTAAATTTGTGCGATTTTTTTTTTTTAAAGAGGCACCTGCCTTAGGTGATCATGGCAAGGTCTCTGAGGAAGTAACACTTGCGATGAATCAAAGGAAAATGGAAGCTCTGGGGCAAGGAGATGTGTGGGAGATAAGGCAGAGCATGCGCAATGACCCACAGTGCCCATCAGAGAAGGCAAGAGAAGGTCACAGTGGCACATAGGAGGAGGGTCTGGTCCAGGGAAAAGAATGGACAGCAGAGGTCATAAGGAGCGGCCTCCATCCTGTGCTTTGTGGGTAGGGAGTGTAAGGGGTTTCTGCAGGGAGACATTTCAAAAGCCCATTTGTAGCTATAGAGACCTTCAGAGGAAATGTGCCGAGCAAGAGGAGGCTTCAATGCTGTTCCAGTGACAGCAGAAGGTGGCCTGGACTGAAGGCAGCAGAAACAAGGGTTAAATCAAACTGGAGAGACTGACATGGGCTGTGGTTTAACATTTGAACTGATCAATATTTGTAGACATTCGGCATTCACTGAACACACCTGCCTTCAAAAGCAATCACCAATACAAGCGACCGACACCTAGGGCCTCTTACAGCCCACACTCACTAAGGCCTCTCTACCCAACAACATACCCAGAGGATTCGCATTCGTGCTCACGGTTGCTCAGCCAACAGGTCTGCCCCAAGAGCACTGCTCTCTAGAAGCCAAGAGCAGCCCCAGGGACTCACCTATCTTTAGTTCCGTTGAGGCAATTGCAATGAGGTTCATGTTGTACAGACATACCATGTCAACAACCCACATCTGCTGGCGGCAGAATGGCCGGGTCTGGGAAAGCTGGCAGAAAAAGAACAGAGGAGGCTCAGGCCATGAAAGGTTGCTAGCAGGGTGCTGAGAGGCATGGGGATCTCTCTGCCACACAAAACCCTGGAGCAAGCATAGTCCTGGCATGGACCCTTATGCCACCACTAAAAACAGAGCCTTGGCTAGATTCCTCCAGGCTGTTCCCTCATCTGTTAAATGGGCCTAGCAGTCACCCATCTTCATGATCCCAGTGATTTAAGGCCAGGCCCGCCTCCAAAGCCTCTCATCTGCATGACAGTGAGCCCCCAATGGGTGTTCACCAATGGTCCTGGGAGGCCCACCCTTGCCAAAGATCTAACCCCAAACCAGCTCCTCCAGGAAGAATTTCCAGAACTCTCAAGACTTCCCAGGAAGGCTTCCTCTGTCTCTTCAGCCTCCTTAGGGGCACAGAGGTGACCTTATAGCAGTCACTGCTAAGAGATCAGGCTATTTAAACCTCCTTCCATACACATGTGGAGAAAAGAAAGACAAGAGTATGCCAGAAACTACAGGCTCAGGAATGTAGATGTGAACTCACACACAGGCAGGTAGGCATGCATGCAAAATGTAACCTCAACAGACCTTAGCCCTATCCAGGTCTCTCCTCCCACAAGAACTGGCCCCTGATGCAAGTGTAAAACACTGTGTACTGCATAGGTGTGAAGGCCTTCACAGTACTGACAGTAAGCCTTCCTGGCAGCCCTGGAAGGCAGCGCTTTCTTATACACTGTAGTATCCTCCACTAGCCTGGCAGCATCAAGTGCATAGCTGATTTGCCTGAACATGTTATTCCTTACTACACTAGG
Organism: Lophiomys imhausi; assembly: GCA_907164525.1. Classification (NCBI taxonomy): domain Eukaryota; kingdom Metazoa; phylum Chordata; class Mammalia; order Rodentia; family Muridae; genus Lophiomys; species Lophiomys imhausi. The sequence continues at coordinate 407,601 of CAJQZJ010001061.1, forward strand.
TCATGAGCTGATAGCAGAAAGCCCATGATGATGTTGGCTTATATTCCTCTGTACTTAGTGAAAGCCTCAATCCACTCCAGCATGGCCCATGCCCCATACCATTAAGTGGCCCCACAGCCCTGACAGGGGCTACTACTCCAAACCTCCTTGGGCAGATGAGGAATTAGAGACATCTCAGCCAGCATCCCACAGCTGGTGGGTGGTACAGCTAGGATTCTAACCTGGTAGTTGGACCCCAGGTCCCAAATACCATGACTTCCTGCCTGATCCAGACAGAGGTTTCAATCAGCAGGACTTAGAGACAGTATGAGTATGAGAGGGCAAGGAGAGAAGGCTGAGAACTGGCCCAGAGGCTGGAGGATAACACACTGAGATGAGGACTTCAGGGACACACTCCTTGGATATGCTTTGGAGGTGCCTAGTACACATCCAGGCAGGACCCCACTTAGCAGATGACAAGTGTAAGGTCCCCATGGTTAAGTCACAAGTTTGACCCAAGCCCTGTGACTTCAGGGCCTTGCTTCTCTGATAATGAGTGCCAAGGACAAGTCTACTCAGGGTGTCACAGCAGAGGCTTTCCGCCAGCCCCATGAGTGTGCCACTTACCCGAAATGAGTTCATCATTGAGAAACTCTCAGACCAGAACTGCAGGACTCCGTCTTTGGTGACGGTCAGGAAACGCCCCTTCTTTTTGAACCGTTGGCTGAAAAATGACACTTTCACAACCTCACTCCCATGGTGCCTGTAGATGACAAGCAAGCAGACGTGATTCAGAAAGAAAGTATCTGCATGAACCAAGAGCCACAGAAGAGGTAGGACAGAGGCCAGCGGGGACAGCTACACACATATGCATGCGTGTACACACACATACACACACACCACACCACACCACACCAAGAAACTTTAGGTGGCTCCAGGGAACATAGGACTCTGTCTCTTTTCCAAGTGGACTTCAACTGGATTAACAAAGGCCACAAGAAAATAAAACTCAATGGAGAATAGGGTGTGGTTCGGTGGTAGAGTGTTTGCCTAGTATATATAAGGCCCTGGATTCCACCAAAAAAAAATTAACTTTGATATGGTATGAGATGGAGCCCAAAGCTGACCCTGAGACATAACCAGCCAGGTCTCTCACTTTGTAGTGGGAGAGCAGATGGAGAACAGAGATCTTGGAAGATCCTTCACAGGAGAAACAACCCACAGATGGCGATCAGGAGGCAACTTGTGACAGTAACCTGAGAAATGACTTTCTAGTCTTTGCTCTCATGCTCTGGGGTAAAGAACAAGGCAAGAGTAGACCAAGGGGTGTAACAAGGAGTTGGGTCCTGTGCACCTAACTCTTTGCGGCCAGGATACTGAGCATAGCAAACAGTCCCAGGACAGGCTGTTACCCTACAGAATTCCCAGCGAGCCTCAGTGCTACCTCCAAGGGTTGCTTTCTTGCCCCCATTGTCAGCAAAGCCAGCTCTCTGGCTATTATGGCCCCCACTCCCCCATGTCATCTGCCCACCTTGGATCATGGCAGGGCAGGGCAGGTTACATCACTTACAGGGAGTTTCATTCCAGTCAGGCCCAGCATAGCTAGAACTAAAGCTCAGTGCTTTCATCCTTCCTCCAGGGCCTTTTCCAAAGCTTGAAGAGGCATGTGCTGACCTGAGGCTTAGGAGGGACCCACATCACTGTGAAAAGCCACCCCAGTTCATTTTTCATTGCAGTTCCACAGAAGAAAGGGTGGGGCCACGTGTTCAAGCTATACATCCTACTCCTGCCATCAGTCTACCTCTCTGTACTGAAAGTGGCCAATATTCTCAGCCATCTCTCTCTCCATCACTTCAACTCTGCCCCTTCTATCAGGACAAAGACCATGAGGAATAGAGGGGTGAGCCCTGAAGCTAACACAGCCCTGGGAATGGCATCTTAGGGAGATCTGTTTCCTCAGCCATGTGGTGGCAGCACCTCTCCCTTTCTGGACAGCGAAAATGTCAAAGAGGGTGGTGTGCTGAGTGCGTGCTCAGCCCAGATACAGTAATGGTGAGCTGGCTTTTAAGAGTCACTCTCTCATAAAGTTAACTAAAAACTGCTTGGCTATTCTGGCTACTCTCCTGATCAGATTGTAGACTCTCTGGGTTTTTATGTTGTAGAAATAAATTACAGCAAATAAGGAAGAAGTGGCTTGAGAATTTTTTTTTTGTCCCAGATTTTAAACATTTTTGAGATCTGAAGAAACAGAAAGACTAGTGATAGAGAAGTTACATCATGCCAACCATTCATGTCAAAATTACACTTATAAAAACTTTCATTATTCGCCGGGCGGTGGTGGCGCACGCCTTTAATCCCAGCACTTGGGAGGCAGAGGCAGGCGGATCTTTGTGAGTTCGAGGCCAGCCTGGTCTACAAAGCAAGTCCAGGACAGCCAGAGCTGTTAAACAGAGAAACCCTGTCTCGAAAAACCAAAAAAAAAAAAAAACTTTCATTATTCATATTTAATTGGCTACTCCTTAATTAACTCCCAACCATATTTTTTTTTACAAGCTACTCTTCTATGATCTCCACTAAACCACCTTCTCCACAAAAGCTCCAGGCTGCCTGAGGCAGAAACAATCTCTAGATCTTGTTCTTTTACAGCTTGCTCTAGGTGTGGCTCTCTGAGGACAGGCCCACCCACAGCCTGCTGAGACAGACCACAAATGTGGCTCACAAAACTATTCCACAGGAGCTGGCACCTGGGCCACACACCCCAGGCTGCTGGTGTTCCAACCCAGGATGGTTCCAGGAAAGGAGAAAGAGTCCTACAGGCAGGTCAGCTCAAGAGCCCTGACTGCAGAGGGGCAAGTTCTAAGCCAGTGGTTCTCAACCACTGTGGGTTGTGATCCACTTAGGGGTCAAATGACCCTTTCACAAGGGTTGCATATCAGATATTTACATTACGACTCATGACCGTAGCAAAATTACTCTTATGAAGAAGCCATGAAAATAATATTATGGTCACCACAACACAAGGAATCATATTAAAGGGTCACAGCATTAGGAAGATTGAGAACCACTGCAAGTCAACAAACTACCCCTTTTCCTTGGGGCATCAGAGGGTGGAATGCCAATAGGGGAGAGAGAGCCACAGCACAGAAAGGAAGAGGTTGATGAAATGTGAGGCCCGCCATTCCAAAGCACGGCACTTTGGACTGTTGAATATTTTCAGCTGAAGGTGTTTGAGTAGCAGTTTGCTTGGGTCATAAGATTCCAGGTGGGAGCACTCTTAATTTTCTTTTTCTTTCCTGAAAAAGGGTGTCATGTACACCAGGTTGGTTTTCAACTCATCATGTAGCTAAGGGGACCCTGAAATTTTGATACTCCTGCCTCTGCCACCTGAGTGCTGGGGTTACAGGCATGCACCACCATTCTCAGCTACAACCTCGCGAAAAGGCCAAGGGCACAGAGAGGAATGGGCAGGCTGGCTAAGTCTCCTCTAGTTACTGTACCTAACTGCTCCCTACAGCACCCTAATTTCCCCAAGGCAATGGGGATTTAGATCAATTGTAGGAGTGCTTGGCTTGTATGCATGAAGCCCTGGACTTGATCCCCAGCACTGCTTAAACCTGGATGCATACCTATAATCTAAGCGCTCACGAAGCAGAGGTAGAAGGATCAAAAGTTCAACCTACATGTTGAATCAGGGGCCAGCCTGGGCTAGATGCCATCTCAAAAGGAAAATAAGCAATTTTCCCATAACTTTTCACTGCTCCTCAAACCTAGCACACAAACACTTGGGATTTATAGATTCTATACTTTCACTCCCCTAGGAAGGTACCCACAAATATGTAAAATTTATATTAAATAAGCCTGTATGATCTCTTTTGTGGGTCATTAGCTACAGAAGCCCTCCAAGGCCAAGCTCCAGTGTACACCATGGGTGAAGACAGACAAGACCAATAAATTCTAATCACCACCCTCTCCTGAGGGTCAACAAGCGCTTGCAAGGCCTCCACAGCCTGGCCAGGGAGTCTATGAGCAGCTTCCACCCAGGAGAATAGGCTGCACATATGTGAGCCATCTGTGGCTCTGGAGATGAAGCTGGCAGATTTGCTCAATACTGGCCACAGAGAGAAGCAAGAACATCGCGGAAGAGGCAGGGAAGGGCACACAAAACAGTCCCACTCTTACTGCCTGTTAGCCTGGTCAAGCCATCAGGCTGGCTTCTCTGAGCCTTGGCTCCCTCTTCTGTGACAAGGGGATGTACCACCTACCTTTGTTATCATGACCACCTACAGATTGTGAAGGACAAGCTGAAGGAACAAGACACCATTCAGCACCTTGGTTGGGCCAACAGAGTGGCTCAAGGACTGAGAAAGGGTTTCCCTGTGGGACTGGTGGCAGCAATTTCCCATCACACCCCAACTGCAGGGAAGAGGCTCTTACAGGTGGATGATGGTCATGGGAAGATGGAAGCGCAGGCGGTACTGGCTCTTCCTCATCTCCTCCTTGCCCTGGAACTCACGCATCATATAATCCACATACTTTTGCTGCCTCAGAAAGACAAAGCGAGGGAGAGAAGGTGTTGACAG
>CAJQZJ010001061.1:412559-451936 GCA_907164525.1 Lophiomys imhausi
AGAAAAAAGCATGAAGCCTTATTTAAGGTGAGACTGCAATAACCAACGACCCTGACGAACCTGCATCTGAGAGATCCAGAAAAAGGACTGCTAAGTGTGTTAAAGAATCTACAACAAAGACTATGTTCCTGACGACTGAGGACCTGCCCCAGAGACTGTATCATTCTAAAAGGTTATGAAAGTAGTTGTTATAATTATCAATAGGTTTAGTGGATAGGTTAAAGGGGTTGTAGGAATTTATAGGATTAATAGTTAAGAAATTGTTGGTGTTTGTTATAAGTGAATTTAGTAATAAATAAGTGTTAAATAATAATTTAAAAGATCGGTTACACCTATGCTTCAGTCTCAAATGTGACAAGCATGGTGTGGAGCACTAAGCACCCTTTGGGCACAGCTACACCACTGGCCACCCACGGGAAGTTCCTGGTCATCTCAACCTCACACAGAGGATAATCCAAATGAGGCGCAATATCTGATTTGCCTAAGTCCGTGACCAAGTTAACAGTAGGGAGGGGCCACACCTATGTGGGAACATCTACCTTACAAATATCTGCAACTCTGGGCTCCAGGACCAGCCACACTAAAGTATGGCTAAGGTCCAAATATATGAAGCCATAACAAGAAATAGGGACCCAGGGATGGTGGCATCTTAGTTCCAGCTACTCCGAAGACTGTGACAGAAGGATCTCCTGAGCCCAAGAGTTCAAGACCAACATGGACATCTCATATCAATGAGAAAGGAAGGGAGAGAGGAAAGAAGGGATAGAGAGGGAAGGTAAGGATGTAACTCAGTGGTAGAATGCTTGCCTTGCATGCACAAAGACCTGAGTTCAACCCCTAGCACCACAAAAAGAAGAGATGACAAAAGTCTTTGTGTAGATGACAGAGAATGTTGGGAACATTGTATCCACACCACGAGGAGGTGTTCATACGAAGTTATCCCACAGACCTTTGGGGCACACTCCCCAGGTTTAAACAAGGGCTCAGCTGGCAGCCAGCTCTGTAACACTGAAATAAAGTTCCTAATGGCTCTGAGCCTAAGTTTCCCAGCCACTACCCCTTCTGGGTCCTGTGAGTCTTCAACTGGGGAATACACAAAATGCTGAGCATGGTGTCTCATCATTCTACAACACTAGTCTCTCCAACAGGCTCTGCATACTTCTGTAGACTAATGCCATGTGCTCTGTTCGATGTCATGAATTCTTCACAGTTAGCATTACTGCTATGCTATGAAGGCCTGACAGCTCCGGATTCAACAGCCATGAGCTTGCCTATCCCTGAGTGACAAGAAAGGACTATGATACCGTCACAGTACTGATGAAAATTCCCTACCCTGCTTGGGAAGCTAGTTAGCTGTATCTCAAGTGTGAATGCTTGATGAGAAGATGTCAATGTGGGGGCCAATGAGCCTACCTCACAGAAATCTCAAGGGAGACCCTTCAGAGACACCAAGCTCCCCTCCACCTGCCAAGTACCCCAGCTGGTACCAGAGTGCAGATAAACTTTCTGATTCTTTCTGCCTCTCATCTTCAAGCCTCTGCTTGCTCCTCTGAGAGGTCCAGGCCAGACCTTCTAGCCTCTCCCAGCTTCCTGTGGCAGCAGGGCACCCTTCTTACCCAGGTGACAAAGCCATTGCAGTCTGAGTCCACCTTCAAGAACAGCACCTCAAGCATCTCCTCTGTCATGTTGTGCAGCACATTCTTCATGATCCTGATGAAACCTTCCTTGTTCAGGGCTTTGAGAGAGAAAAACATCGGTGCTCAGTCACAAGTTGTGTGGCTCTCACAGGCAATAGGCTGTAGGCACTCTACTCCAGACACTCTCTGCTACCTCCCTGTGATTGTCAGTTGGACCCCTCAAGGGAGGCAGGTGGGAGAACTCCAGCCAGAGGTTCAGTTCCTTAGGAGGCAGCCCCTCCCCAACCCCTTACATCAGTCATAAGCCTGACCCTGTTTGCCAGAGGCTTGAGGGAGCACAGTCCCACTGACTCCTGATGCTTCTGCCACTATCTGATTATCTTTGCCATCTCATTTGCTCACACTCAATGATTCCTCATGAACAACTGCCACTGTGTTTACACCACAGCAGCAGGAGGCTAGACAAAGGCTCTTAAAAGATCAAATCCCACTCTGGGTCAATGGATACAGATTATAGCAGCAACTCTCCACAGACCAGAGGCAGTAACCTCCGGGGCAAGCGATGAGCAGCAACCCCCACAGCCTATTAAATACATCTTTTTAAAGCAATTTATGAAAACAAAACTTTTAGTCAGGTGTGATGGTTTATGCCTGTAGTTCCAGCATGTAGGAGGCAGAGGCAGTAAGTTCAGAGTTCAAGGCCAGCTGGGGCTACATGAGATCCTGTTTCAGAAAGACATACAATAATAATAATAACAACCTTTGCCTAAAGGGAGAGATGGGAAGAAAAGAGGAAGGCAAGGCAAACACAAAATGCTTTCTCTCCTAGCTGGGTTCTATGGCTATAAGGAAATCTGTTTGCAAAGATGTCAGTTGGCCCTATTTTTTTATATAATTACTATCTTAAAAATTACTTCTAAAACCCCCTCAAATACTGGAATCCTCACCATGGCCAGAAGGCAGGCAGTGCAGTACCTGGCTCCTCTTAGCAAGCATCATCTTCCACCATCCTTCATACCCTGCTTCCATCATAGGATCCTCTCTACACCCACCACAGGACCTATGCACAGCATGAATGGCCCTCCCTGAAATATAAGTCACTCTTTCTTCTTCCTAGGGACCATCTGAGGGGGCTACCATCCCCACTGCCTGACTTTCCTATTGTCTGAAACCTGCACTGTCTTCCATTCCACCATGACCTCTGGAAGTACACAAGAGTCCTTCCATCACTCAATAAACACTAATCCATTTGTTTCTGTGGGCACCAAGAAGTGACAGCTCTATTCTCTGCACCCTTTGAGTACTGGTGACATAAGGGGGACTCTGAGGAAATGGAGGCTGTCTGCCCAAGGTCACACAGCCAGTAGGCTGGTAGTAAAATACAGGAATGTCAGCATCTGTCCCCAGAGCTTATGATCTTCACACCACCTTATGCTATTCATTAACAGCAACCCAGTGCCATTGTCCCTGTCATACTAGACTGAGGGTCAAACAAAAGCCAGAGCAACATGTACTTGCCAGGAAAAATGCCCATCTCATGGATGTAAAGCTGACGCCAAGAGGCTTCCATATTGTGAATGGTGCGCCATGGTCCTTCCAGGCTTAGATGATATCAAGGACAGTTTATGAGCACTGCAGGCCTTCCTCAGGAAATAGGCAAAGCAAAGCTGACTCTGTATTTGCAAAGCCTCAGGAGAGGGCAAGGAGGTCTCTTCAGAGCCAAGGCCCTCCCACACTTCAAGAACTCCCTGGCCTGAAGGACACATGATGAACAGAGAGGCACTGACATGACCACACTCTTTCTGCCACCAGAACTGGTATCCAGGTGCCTGGGAAATGGTATGCCACCCATGTTCTCTGTAGCATAAGGTTATTATGTAATTCAAATGCTGATGTATGTACCCCCCCCAATCTGTTTCAGTCCTTGTTCTGAGGAGCTCAGGTCTCAATGTTATGTAAACACTGCTCCCCAATTATCCCCTGAAATGCCAATAAAGTAGCCTACAGCCAATCACTGAACTGGTGAGAGAATAGGGCTGGACTTCCTGCTCTCCAGGGGAGGAGGAGTTAAGGAGAGGAAGAGATAGATTCAAGAAGAGGCATTGGCAGGAGAGACAGAGAGATTCAGCTGAAGCAGGAAAGCCACAAAGTGCAAAGATCTCTGAGATTTATGCTGGGAGGAAGCCAGATTAGCATAGTGGGTTAAGAATAGAGGAATAACTGCTCATTTTTGTGTTGTGAAGCCTGTTTAACAAAAATATAATAGAGTCTCAATTATTTAGATGATAGCCGGGTTAATAGGTAAACTGTGGAGCCAACACAATAATATAAACACACACACACACACACACAGTTCTCGATACCCTTGGCGAAGGTGGCTAAAGAGAAAAGCCAGCCTGATTTCCTAACCTTCTGTCAATGCTGAGGGAATTGTCCTTCCCCAAACTAACACCATGGCCAGACGTTTAAAAATAAAAAGCTCGGGCTAGAGAGTCAGTTGAGTGGTAAAGAACTTGCCTCCCAAGGATGAGATGAGTTCCATCCCAGGAATATATGTACAAAGCCAGGCATGGCAACACATGCCTGCAACTCCCCAGTCCTAGGCAGGGCAAAGACACTGGATATTAGGGGCCTGCTGTCCCCCAGCCTTGCCAAAACAACAACCTCAGATCTGGTGAAGAGACTCTGTCTCAAACAAACAAGGTGAAAACCAATAGAAGATATCCTGATGTCAACTTTTAGCCTCCACATATGCACACATACTGCCTCTCTGTCTCTCTTTTCTCTCTGTCTCTATCTGCCTCTCTCTCTCTCACACACAGACACACACACACACATACACACACGAGGGGGGGGAGAGAGAGAGAGAGGATAGTACAGCTGAAAAACTCAGATGAACAGGAACATAGGTAGACCAAGCACCAGCATCTATGGTCTAGCAACTCAACTCTGAAGACACCTTTATTACTATTTGGCTCTCAGGAGTTACCATTCCAAGGGTAGATATCAAGCTGGCAGGAGGGAGAAGATCTGGTATGCAGAGGGCAACCCCCAAGCATCATTTCCAGCTCATGAAATGTAAATAAACAAAACAGAGGGATGGCTCCAGTCATGGAAGAACACTTAGACTCATGAGTAAGGCTTGCCTAGGAGGCTCCAAGGCACCATGCCAACTCCTTCAGATATAAAAATGAAGTGAAAAAGAACGGTCTGTAATAACACACCCAGTCCACAGCTTAAGGCTTTTCCACCTTACAGAGTGTAAGTGCAAACCCATTTTATCATTGTTCTTGCTTGCAGGAGATACCTCACACTTTATTTAAAATGTGCACTGCGTTAGCTGGTTTTACCACCCAGAGGCTGAGTAAGTATTCTGAGCACGCCTGGGTAAGGTGACCTGTGGTAGAAGTTAGGTCTCTTTAGTGAAATTAGTAGGCAGTTCAGATTAGCGTCTGGCAACACATAAAGGAGATCTTGGACTTGAACTTGGGCCAAGATGGACAGAGCGCGGTTGAGGCCATAGTTCTGAGGCTTGCCCTGTTGAAGGGGTGTGGCTAAGAAACCACACAAGCCACATAGACGACCTCGGTTGCTGTGAGAAACAACAGGACCGCTGGAAATCTCGAGGGATCTTGTGGATCCACAAGACCACCAAGGATCACGAGACAACACAATATATAAGCCAGAGGACTCCACCTGGTGCTCTCTTCCTCCTGCCCTCACCGACTGAGAGGTCACACTGGAGCAGAGCACAGCAAGGTATGCCATTAACAGAATTTAGGCTGCTATAGCCCAAGGCAAAGGCCTGGCATAAAACCTGCTGAGAGAGAGTTCCTTGAAGGCGTCTGTCTTGGGCCCTAAAGCGCCAAAAAAGTGAGTGATGTGAGTGAAGTCCAGAAGCCACTTGGAGAGGCTTTCAGCCATGAGGCTTGCCCAGGCCAAGGAGACTGTGGAGGCGGGTCTCAGTTGATGGGAAAAGCCGGCCTCAGTTTAGCACTTGGAACAGACTGACTTTATAAATCAGCCGCAGTTTGGTGGTTGAAATAAATTGGCCTTGTGAACTTGCAAAGCTTAAAAGATACTACCTGATGGAACTGTCGGAAACCAAGTCATCCTGCATGAACCTACACTAAAGATATTAATATCCTTTTAAGAAAATTAAAATAGTGTTAGTTAAGTGTTTTTAAATAAGTATTAGAGTGTTCTTAGATATTAGGGTGTTCTTAAATTATAGATTTTAGGTTATAGGATTTAGGTACTGTATAGGTGCCTCTTAAATATTAATATATATACTTATAAATAAAAATATTCTGTTACAAAGGTGCTAACCTAGTGTTTGGTTGGTCAGGTGTGAAATGCTTCCTCAGCTCATAACATTTTCTACTTCAAATTAGTATCTGAGGAGTAATATTAGAGATACAGAGGCCCTTAGGGTGGGAGGGTCCTGCTGTTTGCACCCTCCTGTGGCCCCCTCCTGCTTAGGATGAGACCTTTGACTTGCTCTTAGACAACAGGGTATCACATCATTGCCTACAGTCCTATAAGATTGTAATACCTGTGAGTATTGTTTTACCTTTGGCTCAAGCCTTGCCAGCTGCCATGTTGGCAAGTCCCACATGGCCAGCCACTGTGGAGTGGCTTCTGGGAGCTGAGGAAAACCTTTTTGCCATAGCCAAAAAGAAACGAAAGGCTCCCATACCACAGTTTCAAAGATCTGAATTCTGGAACAGCATATGTAAGCTTAGAAGTAAGTCCTCCCATAGTGAAGCCCCAGATGACAACATGGCCTCAGCTGAGTGCCTACAAAACTACTATTTTTGAGGTCCAGAGCAGGAAGGCAGCTCACCCCGGCTTTAGTCCAGACTGACGGAAGCTATGAGAGCACACGCACAAGTTGAGTTAACCCACTAAGACTGTGGGGCTGCTGTCACATAGCAACTGATAACAAACCACAGACTGAAAATGCTTGAAGAGAAACACACCAAAATGCCACAGGGTAGACTTGGGTACTGGACTAGCTGAATTAAAAAAAAAAAAGTCACAGATCCCAAATAGCCTTCAATATCCTTGCACCACTTACCCAGATAGAAGGTTTTTGGGAGTTTTTGTTTGTTTGGTTGGTTGGTTGGATTTTTTTTTTTTACTTTGTTGTTGTTTTTTGAGACAGGGTTTTTCTGTGTAGCCCTGGCTGTCCTGGAACTTGTTCTGTAGACCAGGCTGGCCTAGAACTCAAAGATCTACCTGCCACTGCCTCCCTAGTGCTGGGATTAAAGGCATGCGCCACCACCACCTGGCCCAGATAGAAGTTTTTTTTGTTTGTTTGTTTTTGTTTTTTTTCGAGACAGGGTTTCTCTGTATAACAGCTCTGGGTGTCTTGGACTCACTTTGTAGACCAGGCTGGCCTCGAACTCACAGAGGTCCGCCTGCCTCTGCCTCCCAAGTACTGGGATTAAAGGCATGCGCCACCACCGCCCGGCTAAACAGAAGTTTTTTTTTTTTTTTTTATAAGTACTTTATTTTTTTTTTCAAGTTACATCTCAGTCACAAACCCTTCCCTATTCCCCCTTCTTGTCCCACCCTTCCACCCTCTTCCCCCCCCCAACAGCTTCTCTTTTCATTCCAACAAATGGTTGTTTCTCTTATAACAGTAAATTCTATACAAAACAGCAGAATTAAATATGCCACATTTATGAGAGTTAAATGGCCCGGTATACCTTCCCAATGTCCAGTTCATACATATTTGGCCCCTGACTTTAACCTTCTACCTTCTAACCATCTCCATGAGTTTAAAGTTCTATAACTGACTTAGTTTTCATACTAACTTGCATCACTATTATAACCATCTTCTTAGATCTAGAAGTTCTGGCCTCTTGATACCAACCGTCTTAAACTGTTTAGGATAGTTAAGAAAAACAAACTCCTAGTCATGCATGCATGTCACCTTGTTAGCTACTAAGACAGTCTATCACAGATATTCTCTAAGCTACTCAGTAATCAAGTTGTTAAGAGACAAGCAACATTTGCTTATCTAAATACAAGAGATAGATAGGGCATCTTCAAAAACCCCAAGAGATCTGCAGAATATGGCATTCAAAGATGTGGTCTTAAATTAAGATTTTTTTTTTTGATATCGTGACATATCAGCTCCTGACAACACCCCCTATTCTACTCCAAGTAGAAGAAAAGCATCGAAGAATCTCCAATGTGAGATGGTTGAATTAGTGGCAAGCCTATCTCTTGACATGTAAAAAGTCCTTGCTTCAACTGCAGACAGACTGCTGTCCAAAAAGGACAAAACTTGGTAGCAGGGAAGTCAACAGCCTAGCTCTGCCAAGACAGGGTAGGTTAGTCCTTCACAATCCCTGCTCTACAATAAATGTCTGTCAGAGAAACAGGACCAAAAGGCTGAAGACTGATGCTGGAATGTATGGAGAGAAAATGGGAACTGTCCAGGTAGTCACTGGTTTGTCATTTCTTAGTATTGGAAGCTGCAGGCCCTGCACTTCCTATACAATCAGATATATTTATCCTTCTCAGCTCTCTGAGGTGGTTGAAGAATAGACAGCTTGAGTCTCATAGCTAAATTTTGAGTTGTTTAGGAATCAAGAGGGCGTTCTAGACAGAAGTTTTTAATAAGACATCAGATGTAAAAATGCTGACCAGATCTGAGCCCTCCACACACCCCTGATACCAGGACCTGGGCAGGAGTCATAAAGACCAGCCTACAGCATGGCTGTACCTCCAGTCTTCTCTGTCTCCTTCTCAAACACCTTCTGTAGGCCGGCCAGGTGCGTCTCGGTAACCTGCTGAGTCTTTTGATGGATTACAATGATCTCACTATGAGAGCTTGCCAGTTCAGTGGGACTGGAAGTTTCCTTGTCCTGGGATCCATCTGGATGGGCCAGCTGAGACAGATATGACCACAAGAGAGAGGCACTAAGAGAGTTAGTTCTCTTAGCCAAATGTTTGTCAGCACATCTTATTTACAAGGACTCTGTGAGGAAGAAGCTAAGTGCATAATGTTGCTTACTGCTGAAAGCAGTAAAAGGCTTCGTGACTATTTCTTCCGTGTTTTAATCCTAAACTGATGAAGAAAGGTCTAAAGACCTTCTTGTGGTGATGGGGAGGTAACCATTGTTGCCTTATGAATGCTGTGTTTGGGTCAGCAAGGTCAGAGGACACGGGCTCCTTTTTTGTTCTGTTTTTTAACTTTTACTTTGTTTTTCTTATTGAGAAACAGTCTCACCATGTAGTCTCACTACTACTCATTCCTAAGCTTAGCATTCAGAGCCCTTCACAATCTAGCTTTAGCAGGCTTCCTCCTTTCAATGCACACACCATGTCCCAGACATACCAACGGCACCCCGCCAGTCCAACAGAGTGTGTGTTCCGCTTCTCAGCCTGTATGCTATATGAGCCCACCTGCCTCATGGCTAAACCCCACTCTGCCAGCACTTTATGCAAGGAGCTCTTTCTCAACATTCAGTTGAGAGCCACCACTGCCACCCCTAACATTCCCAAGGCTCTAATCATTTCTGCCACTCTGGTATGTCTCCCATCTATATGTGTAGACAGCAGGCTTGAGAGGAAGTCTATGGCTGCAGAGTCCAGAGCTCTGGGTTGGAATTACACCTGGCTTTCCCACTTACAAGCTATTTTATCTTGGACAGTTCTCATCACCTCTCTGAGCCACAGATTTCCCCACATGAAAAACAGAAATCCACAGCACCCAGCCTTCAGAGTTCTCAAAGACCTAAATGACACAGGAAGCCCCAGGAAAGTGGCTTTACAATAAATGATGGCTCTTGTGACACCTTGGGATGAGATTTAAGAAGATGAGGGACATATTCAGTTAACTTAATCATACATTGCACCATCTCTATATTACCCGGCCCTGTGCGCTGAGCAGATAATGTGATATATATTTGGCTTTATGATAACATAATCCACCTCACCATTATCACTACTAATTTTTCTAGACAAAATAGGCCATGAACAGACTGTGAATTGATATCCATATGTGTTGCATTTGGCCCAGGCTGTGCTCTCAAAGGAGCCAAGCTAAATGTGTGACAATGAAAATACACACCCTTAATCCCAACCAGCACCTGGGAGGCTGAGGCAGGACTGCCACAAATATGAGGCTAGCCTTGGCTTCATAATGAAACACTGGTTGTGTATACCTTAAATCTCAGCACTCAGGAGGCAGAGACAGGCAGATCTCTGTGACTTTGAGTAACACCTGCTCTACATAGTGAATTCCACACCAGCCAGAGATACATAGTGAGACACTGTGTCAAAACCAAAAGAAAATAAATTGGCAGGGCTGGGATATACATATACAAACATATATATGTTAGTATTACAACACTTATCCAGCTTACTCAAGGTCCCCGGCTTAAGCCTTAGTATGGAGGGTGGGGAAGAAAGGAAAGGAGGGAAGAGGAGCCTTCGTATTAGGCTAAGTTACCTAAGTTACAACTTGGCCCTTTAAATATCTAAGTTTTGGGGCTGGAGAGATGGCTCAGCGGTTAAGAGCACTGGCTGCTCTTCCAGAGGTCATGAGTTCAATTCCCAGCAACCACATGGTGGCTCACAACCATCTATAATGAAATCTGGTGCCCTCTTCTGGCCTGCAGATATACCTGCAGACAGAACACTGTATACATAATAAATAAATCTTTAAAAAATAATAATTTAAAATAAATAAATAAATAAATAAGTTTGTATACCTGGTGCAGAAGCTAGTGGACTTGTATGCTGGTAAGTGACATTTTGTGTGGCTTCCAAATGCCCTCTCCCTTTGTTCACTCTGTTGCTTTCTTACCTTTTGAGGTTGAGGGTTCTCTCCTAACTTCTCAGAAGACATTAGTCTTGGCCTAAAATAGGTAATCACAATTGCTTTAACACAAGTCTACAGAACTGACCCAGCCAAGCCACAGGAAGTTGGGAAAGGTCAAAGGAGATGACAGTTGCCTCTTATCCACAGACCCTCCTAGCATTTCATGAGCATCCCCTTTCCCACAGAAACCTTCCCAAAGTTTACAGTGGAGCCTCCTGAATTGATGGAAAGGGACTGGCCCACTGAAGCCATGAAGTTTCTCGGTTTACTTTACTCCTAGCTTAAATCCAGGATCTGTAGAATCCAGGGGCTTTGCGGGCCATGTGGTGGTCCAAAGAAGCCTTTACTACTGAGAAGCAGGTCCAGAGATAGACACACATCTAAAATCAAAGGCATGAGCTTCCACTGCATACACCCTCCCAACATCCTCCAGGGCCCTTGGGAACAGGTCCTTCTCCAGTGAGATCAGGCGAGAGAGCACATGGAGAGAGCTCTTTCATGTCAAGGGCATTTTTCTAATGAGAGGTTAAGATATTGGGGTACCAGACCAGCAGGGTCCCCAGGCCTGATGAGAGTTGGGAGGCATTCTCAGAGAGCAGAATAGCCAGCAAGGAAGGAGAAGAGATAGCCATACCCAGAGGACTGACAAATAACCTACATGACTAGACCACAGTTCCTAGGAGGCATCAGGTAGAGGGAAAACAGAGAGAAAATAGTGAGAAGAAAAACGAAGAGAATGCAAGATTGTAAGTATCTGGCTCAGGAGACTGAATGGGATGAAGAGCAGAAGGGAAGCAAGAGAGAAGGCAATGGGGAGGAAGATGGAAGACTGGCCAATGAGGTCCTCTCCAGTGGTGTCTTGACAACTCACAAGAAAGGATTAAGGGAAAGAGAGAGTCAAGAGAAAGGGCTAGAAGCCAAGAACCAGGATAACTAAGGGAAATGGCAGAAACTTCTCCAGAAAAAGGAGCAGGAAGGAACGGGGCATGAAGCAAGTCATGATGACCACTCAACTAGAAATAAGACTCAAATATCTGGAAATTTGGGGACTGGTAAGCTTAGGGTATAGATACATTTAGGGAACAAAAAATAAAAACACAAAAGACAGCTAGAATGTGGTACTGAAAAAAAAAACACTGAAAACAGCAGGAAAATAATTGCGAAAGCACATGTATAAGTACATTTCTGTTAAATATGTGTCTGTGTTAGCACATGCATTTTAAAAGGCCAGGTGGGGCTGCGGAGATGGCTCAGCAGTGAAGAGCACTGACCGCTCCTGCAGAGGACCTATGTTCAGTTCCTAGCACCCGACATGGCAACTCACAACTGTCTAATGTTCTACAGGATCTAACACCCTCTTCTGACTCCTTGGACACTGCACACATATACATGCAGATAAAACACTCAAACATAAAATAAATTTTAGAAATGAGAAATAAAAAGGTCTGGGGAAATATGCCTTAAGTTTAATACCAGTTATCTGTAGATGGGGGAGCATGTGTTAAACATGCATTTCTCTAACACACAGATGGGGAGGGGAGAGGGAAAACTTTTTTTTTTTCAGGCTGGCACAAACAACTACCTCCTCATTACTGAACAAAGGGAGAAGGTGGCCCCTATACCTTGGTCATCAACATCTACCCTCCCACCTCAGTGTAAAATGAAGTTTGTACCACTTTCCCTTAAACAAAGGCAGTCAGTAATGCAACCCACTGCACTGGAGTGCCCCTTCCCCCACAGAGTACCTTGAGGAAGGGAACGCTGACAGAACCAGAAGGTTGAGGATGAATATTTGGTGCTGGCAGCAGCAGTAGTAGTTGGTGTCTAAGCATGAACACTGAAAGAAAAACAACATAATTGTTCAGAAGGATTTTGTGAGCGAAGGAATAAAAGAGAACATGAACTTGGGAAGGTGGGCAAGAGAAGGAGAGGGGTCAGGGCTTGCTCCCAAGCTATGGGTATCCCACTGGATGAAGGGAAACAGCTCAGCGTGGAAGTGGGGGTGGGAGAGGGCCCAGCATGCCTTGGGCAGCTGCTGCAGGGAAAAGGGCCTCTCCAGGATGATGGGTAATGTCTGTCTCTATCTGTCACTGCACTGGGGTCCAGATCTTGGGTGAAGGGAAGGTAGGTGGGCCCTAATCCCTGTCCTACTTCCTGTATCCCAAGGGACTTGCCCAATCTTGTTTAAGGCACTAGGTAAGGTGTGACGAAAGTGGCTGAGAGCTCCAGCTGGTGACAGGTTGTCGAAGGCACATCCTGGGGTCTAAGCATTATCTGTCCAGTCCGATGCTGCTGTCAGTTCAGACAAGACCTTGTCAGAACGGAGATGAAGTTTGTAGCCCTTTTAGGGACAGGGGGCGCACTCCCACCAAACTGCTCTGCAAGAATCAAGAAAGAACAGAGCCGAAGCAAAGGGGACCCCAATCAAGAGCCCAGAGAACAATGTCTCCAAGGGAGGGGCTTGGGAGGCACAGAATGAGGCTATGTGAGACTGGACGTTAACCTTGTCTGGGAAGGCGGGCAAAAGTGCGCGTGAGCAGGAAGGGAGCTGAGATTGAGGCTGAAGGAAAACCGCTCCCCACGCGGCAGCAGAGCCCTGCTGGGGGTAGATGGGAGGGGCGGGGCCATGGGAGGCGGAGTCTGGGGCAGGCGTCTCTGAGAGGGTCTCCTGTTCCTTGGCCTAGGACTCCAGGGAGTTGGGTTCTTCTAAGGCCTCTTCTTTTGGGGGTTTGTCCCTTGGTCTTCTCCCTGGAGCTGGGGTGGATTTCTAGGTCTTGGAAAGGCCCTTATTTTCATCCCCTTTGGTTGGTCAGAGATCTCTTCAGTGCTGCACTTCGCTGGGCTCCGTTTCACTCCTAACGGACACAGTTGCCAGATTCACCCAAGGCTGCACTGGCCTGACTTCTCAGTTCCACCCTTTTCCTATTTGCAGGCCCAAAGTTGGCTGGGCTTCGTTCGTCGCTCTTCTTTTCTGCAGAGCCACAGAATGCCAGCTGCGATGTGCACAATGGTGACCAGTGGAGTTGGTGCTCATGAATGAGGACTGTCCTGGTTCTGCCTGCCACTGGCTAGAAGCAAATGCAGGTGCCTTCTCAGAGCCCGGCAAGTAACAGAGGTGGACCAATTAGATCTAAATTTTGTTTATTTAGTTTTTGGTTTTTCACACAAGGCCTCATATAGTCCAGGTGGCTTTGAACTCCCTATAGGACCAAGGATCCTCTTACCTCCACCTACAAAGTGTTAAAACTTATGTATACCACCAAACCCACAATCTAATTTTTAATTGGAAAAAAGGGGTCACAGTAATCTTAAGGATTTAAAGATGCCCCTTTGGCATGGGCAGGGTATATATAGTCCCTGAACTGTCAAAGCTGAGGCACCTCCTTTCCTAACTCAGTCTGAACTCGTGGTGAGGTACCATGTGGAGCTGTCCACGGTGGCATCCCCTCCTTTCCAGCCTCCCCAAGTGGCTGGTGCCCCCAGTCAAAGGTGCATGTGGCCAGGAAGGTCTTCCTGTCCTAACCCATGGGCCTGATGTCACCAATCCCTGGGCAAGAAACCCCACCAATCCCTGAGCTCACCAAGCTCAGGACTCGAAATCCCACCTGAAAATCTGTGCTCTGAAAAGTTCTGCCCCCTAAGAAATCCTATAAAAAGACTGTGTCTGGCTCAGTTCTCTGCAGTCTTCCCAAGAGTGCTCCCAAGAGCGGAGGCACCCACCCCTCGATCGGTGACTCTCTCATCAGAAGAAGCCAAGAAGCAATGAAGCAAAAAAGGGAGGAAGCAAAGAAATGGAGCAGGGCTGAGGCTCCTGAGCTCAGCTGAGGATACCCCCTCCCCTGTGAGCCGCATTGCCTCTCCTGATGAGGCTTCCTCTCAGAGTTGTGTGGTTCCTGGGCTCCTGAGTCCCAGGACACCTTCCCATCCATGCAGGAAGGACTGCCCAGGGTGACTGGTATTGAGCCCTAGTGCTCAGAGTGGGATAGGGTGTTGGCTCTGGGTGGCCATGTCTCCCTAGCTTCTGAAATGTTCAGCTAGTCAAGTAGAACACAGCCAGAGAAGGGACAAAGTAGGATTCCCCTAAAGTTCTGGGCCCAGGGCATGTCATTTTTTGCCTAAATTTAACAGATTATGTAAACTATGAGCATGGGGGGAGGTTGTTTTTCCCAGACGAGTGGGCCTTGTCAGGATGGAGATGAAATTTGGGCCCCTTTTAGGGACAGGGGCATACTCCCAAAATAAGACATCAGTCTGGATTCCCAGGAGCCAAAGGCTAACAGGGATTGGAGATGACCACTAAGAAACTAAAAGTTCTAAAAAACAAAACCTGCATGTGGATCATCACACTTGTATGAAGTCAGCAAGCATATGTATGCTTACAAGGGATAAACTTTGTATCATCCTAAAGTCTTAGCTAATCTCTAAGGAATGAAAATGAGTCAGTAGTTACCTAGCACCATGAAACCAATACTTTCAGTCCCCAGGGCTACATAAAACCAGGCTTCGTGGTTGTGGTATTTTGAGAATGGCCCTCTCAGGCTCCAACATTTGAATGACTGGTTCTCAGTTAGCAGCCTGTTCAGAAAGGATTAGGTGTGGCTTTGTTAGAAGAGGTGTGTCACTGGGGGTAGGTTTTGAGGTTTCAAAATGAACAGACCAAGCCCCCACCTCACCCCCCTCTTCGCCTTCCATTGTAGTTAGGGCGTGGGCTATCAATCATTGCTCCAATAGCATGCTTCCTACCACGAGGGAAAAGGACTAACCCTCTGAAACTGTAAGCTAGCTCCCAATTAAACACTTTCTCTTGTAAATTGCCTTGGTCATGGTGTCTCTTCACAGCAACAGAACAGTAACTAAGTGCGTGAATGTCCACAATCCCAGAATTCAAGAGGTAGAGAGGCAGGATGATAAACTCAAGGTCATCCTCAGCTAGAGGCCTACCAGAGCTACATGAGACCATGTTTCAGAGAATATAAATAGCATCAGTAATGACAGAGGTAAGTGCTATCAATTCATCTCCTGATGTGATGATAGAAACATGTATAATAAAATCAAAACACATTGGGGGCTGGAGAGATGGCTCAGCAGTTAAGAGCACTGGCTGCTCTTCCAGAGGTCATGAGTTCAATTCCCAGCAACCACATGGTGGCTCACAACCATCCGTAATGAAATCTGGTGCCCTCTTCTGGCCTGCAGATATACCTGCAGACAGAATACTGTATACAAAATAAATAAATCTTTTAAATAAATAAATAAATAAATAAATAAATAAATAAAATCAAAACACGAGAAAAAAAGACAAATCCAGACTGCAGGACACATTATAACTGGCTGTACTCGCAATGCTGATGTCATGCTAGAAGTGAGTGACACATGCCTGTACTCCAGCATTTGAAAGGTTAAAGTGAAAGGATTTGTGATTTTAAAACCAGCATGATCAACACAGCCAATTCCAGGACAACCTAAAATCTACAAAACACCTACAAAAAAAACCAAAAAGCCAGAGGGAAATGACTCAGAGGTTTGGGTCATACTGTTCAAGATTGAGGATTTACTCAGATCCTCAACACCCACGTAAAAGATTGGCATTGAAACACACAAAGGTACCCTCAGAGCCAGGGGTCAGTAGAGACAAGAGGATGCTGGGGCTTACTAGTCAGCTACTCTAGCTGAAACAGAGGCCTCCAGGTTCAGTTAGAGACCCAGTGGAGAAAAATCCAACCAACACTGACCTTTGGCCTCCACAGGCCATGCACATTCTCACTCACATATGTACAAGCACACAAGTGCATCTGCACACACAGAGCAAGGTCTGCCATGTAAATCAAAGCAGCTAAGAAATTGTGTCTGAAGATGATTCAAGGAACCATCAACTAGAAGCAGTACATGATTTTGCATTGGTTCCCAAACTAGAAAAGTAAAAAATACTCTAGGGTCCAACAGTAGGTAAAGTTGGAATATGGGCTCTATGTAACTACAGATTGCATTTACTTTCTGGTCTTAAGAATCATATATACTGCTTAGAAAACATACATATCAGTGGAGGTTTGGATTTCTTTTGAAACAACAGTTGTGTTGAATGAATGTGTTTTTTGTTTTTTGTTTCGGTCTCAAGTAACAGTTGTGGGAGTGCTTTGTCTACTGCTGAAAAACAGACTCAAGAAAGGGACATGCAAATCAGCCTGATGACTGTCATCTGTGGGGAATATATTTATGGACAGACACCTGGGAAAGCTCGAGATCTTGGTCAACAGGAAGTACCTCGGGAGGAGGGCATAAGGTTGGCTAATGGGAAAACATCCTGGTGTATAATTAGAAACTCCTGGGGGCTTTTCTGCTTTGCCTGGCTTCTCATTGCTGCTCATCACTGCCTCACTTCAAAGACTCTAGACAACATTTTGCTGAAGGTTGCTGTTGTCGAGACTTGCTGGCCTAGGTTGGGTTGGAGCCATAAAAACCAAAGCAGTGATGCTGCGCAGAGGGCAGCAACTGCCCCGTGGAGGTTCAGCAATGGCCCTAAGAGAGGGTGCAGAAAGGGCCAGCTCAGAGGCTGAGAGAGTACAACACCTACCCCTTGGGGATTCGGCTAGTGTGGACAGATTGAAAGGACTGTGGCCTCAAGCAGGGGTGTGCGACAACTGTAATCAAGATAGAAGAACTGAGTGGTCACCTAGCTGCTGCCGATTGCTGTGTCCCTGTGTGTGCTGATTTAGATGGACTGCTGAGTAACTGCTCCAAGAACTTCCATCTGAGGACATCTTCATCTTGGTATCCGTTCTCCTGTGCCTCGGGTTGGTGGGTCAGAAGGTGTTTAGAGATATCAATAAACAGTTTAAAGGTATGCCTTCACGACACCAGATGTGGCTTAGGCATTATGGGTAATTTGATTTGCAAAGCTGTAGAGGAAACTGCATTTTCAATGTATGACATAGGTTGTCAGCAAAATGACAACTATTGCTGCTGGGTTCTTTCCTGTGTTACACTCAGAAGAGATGTTTTATGTTTTCTTCTTCTTCCTCCTCTATTGGTTTACCAAAAGGATGAAGATTACCCTGGCTGTACAACTAGAAAGTTTGAGAATAGAGGTTGAAGAGCTTAAAAAACACAAATTGCAAAGGAAAGGAGAACAAACAGGGTCAGAGAAATAAAAGTTAGACGATGACAAGTTTGACATGGCTTGCAAATAGAGGTTGAAGAGCTTAAAAAGAAAATCCAGCTGGGGCTGGTGACTGAAATTGGGAATTTGCCACTGGATGAAAGAGGAAAGCAGGCAGGGATAGAACACACATTGTCACCCTGTCCTGCTCCCCACACCCCATGTGTGGCAGCTGAAGAATTGGACAGCAGGATTAGTGTGGAGTCAAATATGCCCATAGAGGAGCTGCCTGGTACTACACAGGCACCATCAGTTTTTCCAGTAATCTTGCAAAATAGGCCTGGTAATAATGAGAGTCAAGCATATCATGAGATAACATGGCATCCAATAGAAATGTTGGGTTTAACGAGATTTAAGGAGTCTACTATTTCATATGGAATGCATTCATCACTCATTAAGCAAATGTTAAATAACTGGGCAATGCACCATAGAGTCATTCCCCAAGATTAGAAGGGACTGGTGTCAGCTGTGCTAGAAGGTAGTCAGCAATTACAATGGTTGTTGTAGTGGAGATACAAAATCATGAAAATAGAACAACAGAATATAGCAAGGAGGATAAATGTCGTAAAGACCAAATGCTTGGTGAGGGATGCTACGCTGACATGCGAGAATAAATTCACTTTGACAATGTTGTGATACAACAATGCCATTTTGCAGCTCTAAGAGCTTGGGATATGGTTGCTGAGGCTGGGAAAAGATCTACTTCCTATACTAAGGTAATCCAAAGCCCTGGAGGAACCTTCATAGACTTTTTAGAGATTGACTTCAGCTGTGGACAGAGCTGTATCAAAAACCCTGATGTCAGACAGGAGTTGTTAAACACCTTCGTGTTTGAAAATGCAAATGCTGAATTGTCAAAGAACAATTAGACCACTGAAAGCTTGAGCAGCCCCAATAGATGAGTGGATAAGAGACACAAGTGATATTGGTTCTCAAGAGCATCAGACCAACATCATAAGACAGGCCATTGCTAGAGGTCTTACCCAGTGCTTTGTGGTGAATTTGGTCATTTCCACAGAAACTGTAAGGCTAAACTCTTCAGAGCTCGAACTGGTTTCAGAGCTCAAAATGACAGGTGCCTTGACTCTGCAGAAAATGGTCGTAGACTGGACTGAGCACTTTATAGGTCTATACACAGTTTATAAGAGTTGGTAAATTAGCACAAATAAAACAAAGTATATGGTAGATTAAATGTGTGGGACAAAAAGGGCAAGCAAGGAAGTTGAGACACTATGTGGCTGACATACCCCTAAATTTATAGGGAAGGGATCTTTTACAACAATGGGGTACTCAAATTAATATTCCTGCAATCCCAGAAATAGCAAATAATGACATTAGGATTGGAATGATAGATGCTGCTGGGGAAGGTATTGATAAGAGTACTCAAGAACAATCACAAGCTGTGTCCAGTGTCCAAAAACAGGACACTACAGGGATTGAGTTCTCAAACTTATACTAGCGACCACTGCTGAAATTCCAACATGGCTTAAAATGACTATCAAATAATCCTGTATGGCAAGAACAGTGGCCCATAACAAAGGAAAAATTTCCATCACTTGAACAACTGGTACAAGTACAGCTGGAGGTTCATCATATACAAGAGTCTACCAGCCCATGGAATTCTCCTGCTTGTTGTAAAAAAAAGAAATCAAATAAATGGAGGATGATAACAAATTTAAAAGCAGTGAATAGTTATTCAACCCATGAGTCCTTTACAGCCTGGTATCCCTTTATCTTTACTACCAAAGTCACGGCCTGTAATAGTAATTGATTTAAAAGATTGCTTCTTCACAATTCCCTTGCATAAGAATGATAGGGAAAGATTTACTTTCTCTGTACCTACTTTTAACAGTGGGCCAATCAAGAGGTATCACTGGAACATGCCACAGGGAATGTTGAAAAGTATGTTGAATATTCAACTCTGTATTTTGTGCAACAACCACTAGAAATAATTTGTAGGCAATTCCCTCAATCTATTGTTTATCACTATATGAATGATATTTTGTTGGCTGATTCTGAGGCAGGTACTTTAGAAAACATATTTAAGGAAACACAAAGATTCTGTTTTTCTGGGGGTTAAAAATTGTTTCTGAAAAAGTACAAAGAGGAGACTCAATTAGCTATTTGGATTATAAAATAAGTCAACAAAGAATTTGACCACAAAAGGTACAGATCTGCAGAGACCAATTACAAACTCTTAATGTTTTTCAACAATTAATGGGAGATATTAACTGGCTGAGGCCTACAACTGGATGAAGTACTTATGAGTTAAATAATTTGTTTCACACATTACAAGGGGATTCAGATTTAAATAGTCCCAGATGTCTAACCACTGAAACAAAAAAAGTTAATTCTGGTAGAAAAGATTGCGAGATGCATACATAAATCAAATTGATCCTAAACTTGATTGTATTTTCGTCATTTTTATCTTCAACTCATTCTCCTACAGGGCTCATTATGCAACAGGAAGATAATATGGAATGGATTTTCTTACCACATAAACAAAGTAAAAAATTGAAGACATACATAGAAAAGATATCTGAATTAATTATAAAAGGTAGAATAAGACTATGTCAATTATCAGGAATGGACCCAGCCAAAAATGTAATGCATATTACTAATGCTGAAATTATGTCAGTGTGGGTAATCAATGAAGATTGGCAAAGAGCTTGTAGTAACTATTTGGGAGAAATTAATAACAAATTTCCAAAAAGCAAACATATAATTTATAAAAAGAACTAAGTGGATTCTTCCACCTATTGTAAAGGGAACACCAATTCCTGATGCACCAACATTCTATGCAAACAAGATGGGAATGGTAGGTTATAAGACAGACAAAATCAATAAGGTAATCAAAAGCCTATATACCTCAGTTCAAAAAACAGAATTATATGCAATCCTTATGGTATTATTAGATTGGGAGGAGCATGTGTGTGGGGAGGTACATGAGAATGGGAGGATCCAGTAAGAAGGGGGAGGGGAGATGGGATCAAGGGAGGGAATGAGACGAGAGATAAGTAGAACTGAAGGGCATTTGAAGGGCAGTATGGAATGACTCAATGATATTCTGCTATACTCATAAATTGGTGCCTTATGCAGTTATCATTAGAGAAGATTCCTTCTGCAGCAGATGGGAACAAACACAGAAACCCACAAGATCTTACACACACACACCTTGGAACTCACAGCTCTAAACATGATGTCTCCATCAAATCCCTCTCCTCAGAGCTCACGGACTACACAGAAGAGGAGGTAGAAGGAATTGGAGAGACTGAAGGGTTGGAATCCACCAGAACAAGGCCTTGTAAAACAAGCAAAGCTCATACGAACTGAGACAGAAGCAGCAAACACAGGGCATACATAGCTCTGCACCAAGTCCTCTGCTTTCAGTTTAATACTTTTATGGGAGTTCTGAATATGTGAACAAGTGGGTCTCTGATTCTTGTGCCTGCTCTTGTGGCTCATTTATTTTTCTGTTAGTCTTGTTCAACTTGAATATGATGGTTTTGTTTTGTTAGAAGGAGAGATGTCTTTAACCAGAAGAACATGAACCCATAGTTACAAACTGAGGCAAAGTACCAAGTGAGATTAAAGATATTGTTCAATGGTAGCAGAGACCATTCAAAAGACATGGAAAATGGCTGGAGGGACAGCTCAGTGGAGAGCACATGCCTATCACACAAGATGCTTTGCATTTCAACTCCAGAACCAAAGAGAAAAGAGGAACAAAGGAGAAATGAAGGTGGAGGGGAGAGGAACTTGAAGTCCAGAGGGAAGAAGGAAACAGGAGATTCAATTTATATTTAGAATCAGAGAGCAAGTAAGATCTCATTATACCCACTGCTTTAAACACACCCAAGAGTTCTGTTCAGAATAGACTACAGAGGGGAAAGCAAGGACGGTATAGATCCAGAAGTGGGGAGCATAGGAATAACATGGAATAACTGACATGTTACACTGTAATTGGTCGGCATGCAGTTGTAAGGCAGATGTCCCTGAAATGAGGAGATAACTTTTGATTCCCATTCAGCCCCTGGAGTCAGGCAATGACTCTTAAGGCCAAGGTGTCTAATTTTCAGAAGACATTCACCCTGACTCAATTTGATCTCCACAGCTAACCCTGACACAGAATGCTATCATTTTTGAACACTCACTTCATTTGTAACCTCTGAGCAAAGATCCCTGAGTTCAAGGCAGAGAGGGCTTCTAACTCACCAGAGTCAGCTGATCAAATTTAGAACCAGGGAACTGAGGAAAGTACACATACACACCCCAAAACAAAACCCCCCAAAACATGAAGGTAAAGTCAAATTCTAACCCATTAAGCAAACACAGTCATTTTCACCCAGTTTGAGACCTTTTATTAATGAAATTGAGCTCACAGAGGGCAGTAACAGCACAAAGAGCCAGGACAAACATGAATACAAAGGAACCCACAGGATAAGCACTGGCCCAGAGAGCCTCCCTCTCAAGGAAATCATGGGAAACGCCAGAGAGCCCTATGGTATGATAAAGCAGGTTCGCCAAACCAAAACTCCAACTGGTTCCCTCAGTTCCCAGAGCAAACAGCACAAAGGCTCTCTGACCCCACCCCCAGTTTCTGCATCAGCCCCAATTATTTGAGAAGAGAAAGGTAGTAAAAGCATTACCCATAAGACAGGGAATAAGCTGGACTTGCTATGTTCATCAGTCTTCATCATGGAATAAAGCCAGTGCCAGCTGATGAAGGGTCTCTGGAGAGAGACTTCTGCTAGGGTCATGGCTTCCATATCTTTAAACCAGTGAGGAACTAGACATCACCAAACTGTCAAGACACCACCACCAGACAAAACTTCCTCCCTGGGCCTAAACAGAGAACATCAACATACCAAAGTATTTTCTGTTCCCATTTCACCCAACAGGAAAAGGTATTCTGTCACACTGCTGGACAAGAAAGGTCAAGTTGGTGATAAGCCATCAAAAAAAAAAAAAAGGCACAAAAATCCTTTCACATAGTTTGGTTAGTTATGAAGAAACTAGAAATTTTTATTTATAACTGGGGTGGGGGGTGGGGAGCTAGACAGCTGAATCAGTGGTTAAGAGCACAGATTGTTCTTCCACAGGACCCAGGTTTGATTCCCAGCACCCACATGGTGGTTCATAAATGTCTCTTATTTCCAATCCCAGCAAATCCAATTGATGCCCTATCTCCTTGGGTACTATATGCACATAGTGCAGACACATATGCAGGCAAATCACCCATACACATTAAAACAAACTAAGAACTGGGTGGCTTATGTGTGTATGGGGTGCAGGTGGGCTCATGTGTGAAGTCAGAGGGTGACTCTCAGGAGCTAGCTGTCCCCCTCCACCATGGGTTCCAGGGATTGAGCTCAGGTTGTCAAGTTTGTACCGCACACACCTTAACCTGATGAGCCATCTCTTTAGACTGAAATTAGAGATTTTTATGGTAGAAAAACACAAGGTTAGATGTTTCTCATCAGTTTTTGGTTTTGTCCCTATAGATGTTGATTCTTACGACAGTTTCTAATTTTCTAATGACACACATTTACTAACTTAATGGTGTTTTTAGTTTCAATTATATCCTATTTTCACGGACTAAACTATCAATATTTATAGTGCTAAAATAAGCTAGGAGATAATTTTCCCCCTTCTCTGGAAGGAAAACAGGGGTGGGAGGAGACACAGACTGGGTTAGAGTGTATTCATTTCTTTAAGGAAAAGTTCAAAAAATATAATCAATAACTCAAGTTTTTTTTAATGTGGGAAGACTTACAGAAGGAAAATCTTGGTAAATCTCAGCACAATGATTCAAGAAAAGTTCAAAGCCTACTTGAGATGAATTCAGGCTTCACAACCTAGAGAATACCCTTGAAAATACAATCTAATCCAAAGACATGCTAATCACTGAAAGGGATGACCTCAGGCAGGCAGGAGCCACAGCACAAGTAGACCTTCAGAGCAGGTGCCTCTCCCCTCACGGCGGATTCTAAAATGTCAAAACTCCATCTTTCAGCTCAATGTACTTGCCAAAATTTTTAATATGCAAGCCAGGCACAGGGGTGCATATCTGTAATCCCAGCATTTAGAAAGCAGGAGTAAGTGGATCACTGTGAGCTCGAGGCTAGCCTAGTCTACACAGCAAGTTCCAGGCCAGCCAGGGCCACATAGTGAAAAATGAAATAAAAGTAGAGGTGTAAGGTGACACAAACAAATTAGGGATCTATATCTGTCTGTAAAACAAACACATAGCTTACAATCCTCAAAAGTAGTTAAAATTTCAAAGTAAAACAGCAGTTATGGGGCTAAATATGTGGCTTGGCTGGTGAAGTGTTTACCTACCACGTACAAAGTCCTGGGTTTGATGCTGGGCATGGTGGTGCATGCCTATAATCCCAGCATTCAAGAGATGGGAGATCAAAGTTCAAAGTCACCCTAGAATACACAGTGGGTTCAAGGCCAGTCTGAAATACATGAGACCCTGCCTCAAAACAACAAAAAGATTTAAGGTTCTAGATTAAGGAAACTAGAAATGGGTCTCTAAGGCTAGACCCACTCACCGAGACAAGCAAATTAATGAAGCTCTCTGACAACAAGGTCAATAGAAAGCCCCTAAATTACAACAACAGTCCTTTCTAGTCCAGATTAAGTCAAAGAAAAAGAAGAGACTGACCATCACAAGTTAAAACTAGGCAGCAACATGGTTAATGCCATTTAGGTCAAGGGTTCTTGCTATCGTCAGTTCAGTAAAAGCACAAAACCCCTCCTTGGCTTTGAAGAAATTCTGCACACCTACTTATAACATGACTCAAACACTATGAAAAGAGGAAGTAAATATAAGGAAAATACATATCATCTTGTTCAGTTTTGAAATTTTATAAACTACGAGAATTCAAAAGAATGACATCACCACTCACAGCAAGGACAACCAGTGATTCATGGACATTGATCACAAGCTAACATTTAGCTTGGATGAAAGCAGTTCCTTTCCCTCTCCCTGCTGACAACAGTGAAATTTGGGTCACACACACACTCGCAAGCTAATCTGGCCAAGGTGATCAGTCAACCTTAAAGCCCACAGCCTGATTTGTGAAGTAAGCAAACCGTGAACTATGGGAAAATCACCCAACAAACTCCTCAAACTAATACTCACAGCATAACCTTTAAAAGAAAGCTTCCCTGAAGTGTCCCATGGTTGGGCTTGGGAAGCAATCATTTAGCCTGGGAGCAAATCCTACAGTCCGTGTTCCTCTCTCTACCACAGACTTTACCAAGCAGCATACTCAGCTGCTTCTGTCCTCACTTTACATCCTAGAGAGCAATTCTTGAATCATGGATGGTCTTGTAAAACCAGTCAACTGGGAGTCACTAATACCTTATTTACATGAAACATGAATTGTGTTTAGTCCTTCATCTAGGAAAAACAGGATGAAAATTGGTCTGAAGACAAAGAGCTTGATGTCATCACTACCAGCTGAAAAAGGACCACTAAAAGAACTCAGCACTTAACTTTTTAAAATACCCAAAGTCATGCCCTGAATTCTCAGGGCACAAAAACCCCGTTCTAAGTTTTTCCTAATCTATAAACTTCCAGCCATGAAATAATGCCTCCTGTCTCCAGAGAGCTTTTCAACCCTGAAGTTTCTGCACTTGCCTGTTAGCTTCCTCTGATCCCAAAAAACATGTGGTGCGGGAGGCCCTTCAGCCAACATTAGTGCCTTTGATTTGCAGGCAAGAAAAAAAAATGTTTTAGAACCCTCATATCTGATGTTCTCACTGAAACACTAAGACTTGAAGCTCCATCTAGGCAGGGCCCAGGTCTAGGCCATCTGAGGCTCATATTAAAATGCAGATTTATAGTCTTCCAACTCAAACACTTCTGGGGATTAACTTCCAAATGTTCTACACCAAACAAGGGCCCAAGATATTGGGAAGCAATCATTTAGCCTGGGAACAAATCCTATAGTACCTATTCCTTTATGTACCACAGACCTTACCAAGCAGCATATTCAAGCTGCACCACTGCCCTAACCTGAACTAGTCACATTAAGGCTTTGTTGGCTCAGCCAGGTCAATGGACAGTCTCCCCTTCACTGCTTACCTAGTAACTTCACAGATGACAGCACCCAACATATATCCCTGTGGGTATCTTCTTAGAGATGATGAGTGCAGATGGTGCCAAATTCTTCCTCAAACTGGTAATGTTCCTGGATAGAATCATGCCATCAACCTCCAGGGACAGCAGTGAGTATATATAAAGTTCATGAAAATCACTAAGTTCCACTTCCAGAGCACCCATTACTGTAGGTACTCTCAAGATCAGATGAATGAACTTTCTATCTATTTAACCTTATTTCAAAGATGCAAAAGCAGGAACAGGTCACCTTTTAAAGGTGTGTAGGACTTTAAACAACAGAAAAGAGGCAGCAACTTTAAGTTCAGTTTGAGACTGTGATAAATGCCTTCAGAAACACATTTTCAGGAAAATGAAACAATTACCTCCAATTAAATCTGCCTGCCAAATCCTGTGCAACTACATTTTTTTTTTTTTTTTTTTTTTTTTGGTTTTTCGAGACAGGGTTTCTCTGTTTAACAGCTCTGGCTGTCCTGGACTCACTTTGTAGACCAGGCTGGCCTCGAACTTGCAAAGATCCGCCTGCCTCTGCCTCCCAAGTGCTGGGATTAAAGGCGTGCGCCACCACCGCCCAGCTGCAACTACATTTCTAAAGAGACAACAGCCTTAAGCAGCCACCTCAGGCTTTCTGTTTCTGTAAGGAAAACATTCTCAGGGTAACAGGAATTCAAAACATCGGAAGACTGAGAAATGTAATGTGAATTTTAAAAAAAGAAAAAGAAAGACTTCAAAATAAGCAGTTTTAAGCCAACTGTGATGGCACACACACATAATCCCACCCCTCAAGAGGCAGAAGAAGGACTACCACCACAAATTTGAGGCCAATTTTGAGACAGGACAACATACAATAAAGCCCTGTCTCAAAAAAAAAGGAGAGAAAGAGGAGGGGATAGAAGAAGAGAAGGATGGAGGAAGGAGAGCCAGATTGGTTGGTCAGTTTGAAGAAAGTGAGGGGTTTGAAAAGATTAGTCCTATTTAAGAAAGCAGGCATCACTTCTCAGCCTTCTGTCTAAAATCAGTCAAAGACGGATGCACAGGTATCTTATCCCTAAAATTAAAAGCTTACCACGGCAAGACACATTTCAGAAGACAGGACACTCTTGAAATACAGAATTTTATTTAAAAACTGCTTAAAGTAGAAAAAAACCCTGTCAAGAAAAACCAGGTGGAAAAATGGGTTCCCAATAAAGTGGGATTTAGGGGCAACAGAAGTCTAAAAGGCCGCAAAGCAGACATAGCACCACTGTCATTTGAACAATGGCTAGTTACTTGCTTTTCTTTTTTTTCTTTTTGGCATTGTTAATCACTGAATCTGAATTTTCCTCTGAATTCCACAGAGCATGCACTACATAACAATCTGTCATAAAATACCTGTTTTCTACACACAGCATAAGACAAGCTACCACCAGAAACAAATCAATACAAACACAACAGGGGCTAAACAATCTCAGTAGTGGGTAACATACATTTTGCAGAATTCTGCCAAAGAAAGGAACTGCATAGGTTGTGGGCAAAGCAAATGAGGGAGAATTAAGGAATGAAGTATTTTAAATATTAATATTTCACTCATGGTACTGTATATTCTAAAAAAAAAAATTTTAACATTTAGTAACACACTAGAGAATTTTATCTCCAAAGAGATTAGTGCACTGGCAAAGTATTCAGGTGACAATGGGGAGCTGTGAACAGCAGACACCGAGCATCCTAGCCTCACAGAGCCCAGGTGACACTGTCCTTCACTGATCACTCCTTTGCCAGAGGTCCAGCAAAAACTTGCAGCATGATCACCTGCCTGCTGTATTTACAATGCTCAGCAGCAAACTTAAGGAGCCAGAGGAGTTCCCAGAGGCCAAGGGAGCAGAGAAGAGCACATGTAAAATGTAAACTTAAAAGACAGTACAACAGGACTCAATGCCCATTCAAACCCCAGAGATGTGGGCAGGTCCCAGAAACACAAAGCATAGGAACTTGGGGGACAGTTTGAAAAGAATCAGAGGAATAAAAGCTGAGCTCTTCATCTCAGGCATTGCAGGGCTGAGACACTCTCTATTACAGCAAGGATGAACTGGTCAATGACACCAAACGGCTTTACAGAACGTTTTAAACTTTCCTTCTGGGCCAAAGACTACATTTGTAGGATTCAAACAGCCTTGAAAGGCCTATGACAGCAGGTTCCAAAGTCTGGCCCTTCCTTCCTAGACACAATGTCAGACACATAAAATCTCCTGTCATGTTACATTTTATATTTTGAAATATGGAAGCATATTTTAAATACTCTTAAGGCATTTATTTATTAATTAGTTCTCTGCCAGAATTTCACATTAGCTTAAAATTCAATTCAGTCTTTACATTTCTCTGAGGTTGTCACCTCATGTATTATAAACCCCCTCCTGCATCAGCCAGTATGACCAGCATCCACATGAAGAGCCCCATGTTTGGCCTCTCTGTTCCCCTGGTGAACCAACTAGATGTTAATACTGCTCTGCTACAAGGCAACAGCTCCTAATTCAAACTCATCGGAAAAGGTGAGACTTCTGCAAAGTGCACTTTGAAGAAGAGGTACTTTTTGTTTATGAAAAGAAACCAGTGAATCTTCTAAGAATAATAAAAGGGAGTATTTAACAGTTAAGCACATGATTTGGAGTGAAGACTTCGGATGTTGCTCTGCTGGTCCAGGCTGCTTAATACTCTTCTTGTTCCTCCTGTGGACCCCCTTCATCAGGTATCACAAAGCCTTCCTGAAACAGGAAAATGAAAAGGGAGGAGAGCTATTAATCAACACAGTGCCAGCTCCTCCCTTGCCTCACTAACCTCACACCGAAAGCCTCTCCATATAAGCAGATCATCCTATCTCCTACACACCTGGCACTTAAGTACAGACCAGGTGACCACTATTGTACTTTTTAGACAATAGCATCATTTCCTTTTTATTTGTTTTGATTTTTGATATCAGGTCTCCCTATGTAAGCCGGGTGTGGTGGCGCATGCCTTTAATCCCAGCACTCGGGAAGCAGAGGCAGGTGGATCTCTGTGAGTTCAAGGCCAGCCTGGTCTACAGAGTGAGTCCAGGACAGCCAAGGATACACAGAGAAACCCTGTCTCGAAAAAACAAACAAAAAAAAAAAATCAGGTCTCCCTATGTAATCTTGCCTGGCCTGGAGCTCGCTTAAATACAGACCAGGCTGGCTTCAAATTCAGACTGTCCTACCTCTCTGCCTCTACCACACTCAGCAATAGCACCATTTCTTAATGCCAAAAACCACTCACAAACTCATTCTCAAAGCATTAAGAAGCAATGAATATTTATGTGTCTAAATGTATGTTTAAAATGTATATTCCCAGATGGGTGTAATGGTGCATGCCTTTAATCTCAGCACTCAGGAGGCAGAGGCAGGCGGATCTCTGTGAGTTCAAGGCAAGCCTGGTCTACAGAGTGAGTCCAGGACAGTCTGGGCTATATATTACAGAGAAACATTGTGTTGAAAAAACAAACAAAAACAAAACAACAACAAAAATGTATATTCCCTCAAAAGTCTTTTAACTCCAAGTCCAGGAATGGTGTTTCACACCTGTAATACCAGCTCTCAGTAGGCTAAGGTAGGACGGCCATGAGGCTGAGGCCAGTCTGTGGCTAGACTTGAGCTCCAGGGCAGCCCAGGGTAGAATGAGACCCTGTCAGAGCTCCAGTAGCAGAGCACTTAACTATGCACAAAACCAACTGGATTCAATCTCCAGTTGCACAACATAAAAAGTCA
Source organism: Lophiomys imhausi (assembly GCA_907164525.1). Taxonomy (NCBI): domain Eukaryota; kingdom Metazoa; phylum Chordata; class Mammalia; order Rodentia; family Muridae; genus Lophiomys; species Lophiomys imhausi. The sequence goes on from CAJQZJ010001061.1 coordinate 442,084, forward strand.
ATGACATCCCAGCACTTGGGAGGCAGAGGCAGGCGGATCTTTGTGAGTTCGAGGCCAGCCTGGTCTACAAAGCGAGTCCAGGACAGCCAGAGATATTCAGAGAAACTCTGTCTCGAAAAACCAAAAAAAAAAAAAAAAAGTCAATGACATGTAAGCAAAGTAGTATATACAAATGTAATCTGAAAACTCAGGATGTGCAAACAGGAGGTCAAGGTCATCTTTGGCTACATAGTGAGTCCAATCCCAATCTAGGTTATGAAACCCCCTGATCATTCAGGAGAACAGCACAGAATGGCCCCACTGCTCTTCCATAAAAACACACTAGATTTTTCTTCTTAACTAAATCTCCATAACTTAAATTAGTTAAGATGTACTTTCACTAAAAGACCAAAGACTCCTATATCTTCATCATCTTTTCATTACTGAACATGATGCAAACTTTAAGGATTTATTGCTCAAAATAGGAGCTTTTCAATCATCTGTCTTAATCCTCCAAAATCCCAAAGATATGTTTAGAAAACTATTTTATATAGTGTTACACAGACCTTGTGAGCTATGTACAATCACAAATACTGTTAAATAGTGGACACAGCAGGTATCAAATCCTAAACCCAGGGAGAAGAAATTGATCTTCTTGGATGAACTAATATCATGCTTAAAGGCTACGTAATAAAGATGGCTCCAAAGAAAATCACAAAGGGAGTTAGGCAAGCTCCTGGGAGGGAGGAGCAAAGGCATACCTTGGCAGTTGTGGACACAAACATCAAGGACCAAGAACATGCCTGGGGTCCTAATAATAGCAACCACACTCCAGCTGGGGTGGTCAAGCTGCAAGGGTGGGGTAGCCTATAAACTACAGAAGCTGGGCAAGCCAGCCACTTCCTGAAGTTTATTGCTTCCTCAAGCAAAGACACAGGTGCTTCAAGGGCTGAAGCTAGCTAGGGAAGATGTTCTTTGGCTAACTTGGAGGAAATCAAAGATGAAATTTTCTGGTGAACCCTACACTGGGTACCAGCACAAAGTGAGTTGAAATCAACAATGTTAGTTTTTTTTCTTAGGCAGCAAAATGGAAAGAAACTATTTTCAGGTAAACACGTACATCTGTGGCATAAAGAATATCTACAATTCTCTGCAGTACAGGGTCATTTTCCCCCTCATTCTCCTGGCAAATCAATTCAATGTTCCTTAGCTTTCCGAAGTAGAAGTCTCTCTCCTTCTCCAAGTCTTCAACAGTAAGCTTCAATACTTTGACCTGTACAAGATATTGAAAACAGTGAGCACTAGTGAACCAATAAAATATCAAACACAAAAAAGCATGGTCTTTGATCAAAATAAAACATAAGCAAAAATCCAGTTAAGTTTAATGTCAATTTTCTTCAGTCTCAGATAAATAATGTATCCTAGCTCGTGGCAATCTTGACTGCAAGTTCCCAAGACAGAGCAGACTGCAAGACTACACCTTAGAGCTGGGCATGGCAGCACATGCCTTGAATCCCAGGACTCAGGAGGCAGAGGCAGGTTGATTTCTGAGTTTGAGGACAACCTGGTCTATATAGGGAGTTCCATAACAGCCAGGGCTACACAGAAACTCTGTCTTGAAAATAATAATAATAATAATAATAATAATAATAATAATAATAATACCACACCTTAAACTATTATGGAGCTTTTCACTGATGGGATCAAAAAGCGAAAACTTAAGGCTGACTGAGATGGGAGTAGCAGAACCCACAATCCAGCTTAATGAGATGACCAACAATCTTAACTGAGTCCTTATCAGGAGACTGCTAAGTCAAGTCCAAGACTAGCTACATGTAAAGCTCAAGGGGGGGGGGCTGTCCTAATCCCCCATAAGTTCCACTGGAGAGCTTTGATTTCCACAAAGGCTATTAAGAAATTAAAGTAAAAGTAAATCTTGCCAGGCATGGTGACACACACCTTTAATTCCAGCACTCAGGATGTAAAGACAGTTGGATCTCTGAGTTCAAGGCCAGCTTGGTCTACATAGTAAGTTCCAGGCCAAACAGAGCTATAGACTGAGACCCTGTATGGAAAGATGGATGGATGGATGGATGATAGATAGATAGATATTAGATTAGATAGATGTGATGGATGGATGACAGTCAGACAAATAATAAATAAATCTTGTGGCTGGAGAGATGGCTCATCAAGAACACTTACTACTCTTGCAAAGCACATGGGCTTAGTTCCCAGCCCCAACATGGTGGCTCACAACAACCTGTAACTCCAATTTCCAGGGAATACTATGTACCACTTCTGGACTCCCAGAGCTCCTGTACACAGGTAGTGAACAGAAACTCACACAAGGTACACACAGTTAGCCAAGAGGATGGCTAGTTCCAGGACAACTTAGGCCACACATAAACTCTAAAGACTTTTTTTTTTAAGTAATTATCTCCAGAATGACTTACTGTGAGATCCCTGCATTTCAACCAAGGATGAGTAAGTACTACAAGGCAATTGGTGTAGATTACAGTGCTATTCTCAGCCTAACAAACCTATCTGGCTCCATTTCTCCCATTTATTAAGGGCTACAAATTCAAATGCTTTCAGGGAGGCCAGACAAAACATGCAACAGAATGGGGTTCAAACTCTGGCAACCTGAAGAGAGCTTAAAGTCCTTCATATTAACTTTTTAAAAAAACTTATTCAGCCAGATATATTGGTTCACACCTATAAATCTAGCACTTAAGAGGCTAAGATCCAGGCAAACCAAGACTCATGAAACTCTAGCAAAAAGCAAGCAGGGGAAAAAAAAGAGACATATCAGGCCAAAGTGTTTCTGTGGCAGGTACAGACCAGATGGGTATTAAGTGTCTAAGCCTCACTTTCTAGGTCAAAGAAATTGGTCAGTACAAAGTCAGCCTCCAAACCTCCCACACCCGACAGAGGCCCACAACTACCTAGAGCTCTGAACCTTCTCTTCAAAACCACAGCTTACCCAATGTCAACTACTGAAACCTATGGCACTGGCCATCCAAACCAGTTCATCCTGGTTGCCTGGCAAAAAGTCTCCCCAGAGTCTAGTTACGTATGTCGCTGCAATATATGGGGCTCTCACTTTCTATAACCATTATCTGGGATTGGATCACAGGCTGACACCAAAGAAATTTTCTCTAACTTCTTCAAGAAATATGTCTAAAGCCGGGCATAGTGGTGCACGCCTTTAGTCCCAGCACTGGGGAGGAAGAGGCAGGCAGATCTCTGTGAGTTCAAGGCCAGCCTGGTCTACAAAGCAAGTCCAGGACAGCCAGGACTGTTACACAGAGAAACCCTGTCTCGAAAAACCACAAAAAAAAAAAAAGATGTCTAGACCCAATCAAAGTCTTCTATACTTTGAAATTCTTTCCACTGTTTACCAATTTTCCTAGAGCAATGATGACAAACACCAATCTCCAACACAGGGTGCAAGCAAAGAACCCCAGTGTACCTCCTCAACTTCCCATCCAGCACCAAACCTAGGCTAAGAAGCCAGATGCAAATCCTAACTACACTATGTTCATCTGTAAAACCTCACAAAATTGCCAAAAACCTATAATATAAAGTTTTTAGTATGTGGCATTAGCAACTATACAAATACTAAATAGTTTCTATATTTCTGAAAACTTTTATGCTCTTGTTATTTTTCTCTGCAACTGCTTCCTCTAACAGGTGGTTTTTCAACCTTTGTAATGCTGTGACCCTTTAATACAGTTCCTCATGTTGTGGTGACCCCCAAGGTAGGTGTAACTTTTAAACTATATTTACTGATATCTATAACCTATCAACCAACCTACCCTAACACTTTAGAAAGGATACCCAGATCCTCTAGCACAGGTCCTTGAGGGCAACTGGTCAGTAGTCTGTCAGCAGGAATATCACAATAGCAGTCATTCAGGAGCTATCATACTGGCTGCCGTCTCACTTCAGCTTGAGCTTGAGGCCTACTAAGTCAGCCAAGACCGTAGTCTTTGGAGTCGCAGCCTTGCCAGGGCCTCCTCTGTTCATCTGGGCCTTGCCACACCCTCATGAGTCAGGTGCCATACTCCTGTCTGTTTTTGCAGTTTCTTCAGCTGTTCACTGCAACCTAAGAATGCTTGCTCCTCATGCCTCGTTCACCTGCTTGTTCAGGCCCATGGACAGATGTAGCCTCAGGCCTCTCTGCTCCTGCTGTGGAGGCAGCTGGCCTTGGCAACAGCCGGCCGTAACACCAACCAACCACAACTCTCCTGTGCATCTGGTTCTCATGAACTTGCTCTGAGCAGGTCCTATGCCACGTCTCTTGTGCCAGCCTGAGCTTACTTGTAGCAAGTACAGTCTTCTTCGGCCTTTTCTCCACCTTCTTGGGCTGGCTCATGGCAGGAGCCCCTTTCCACAGCCTTTTCTCGGCGTCCACCTCCTGTCTCCTCGGCTAGTCTTGGTTTATGTGCTGAGGTGCCTGACCACCACATTCTCATTGCCTCAGGGCTGGTATGGCCTAGGGGCTGGTTAGAGCATCTCTGCTTGAAGCCAGTCTTTTCTGTCAGCATGGCCTCAGCACCAGCAGTTGGCCCATGTCCACTTCACACCTCTGTCTCTCACGACCCTCTTTTGGGCTCTGCTGCAATGCCCTTAAGTAGGGCGCTGCTCTCACTGTCCCTGGGTTTCTCAAAGTCCATGGCCACAGCCTCCCACAGGGTGCTGTTCTCCGCTACTCTTAGAGATGCAGCTTTCCAACTCTGGCTCTACCCAACTTCAGCCACTATCTTTCTAGTGTTTTTCAAAGTGTGACAGTGTCCAACAGGTGAGCAGTGCTGAGATGCAATGCCAAGCCAAAAGCCCTTTCCAGTTTCTCTGGCTTTCCTTATGCTGTCACTAATTATGCATATACCTGCTGCCCAGGATCTCGTGCACTGCCAGGTGCCAGGCTGATTAATAGAAATCCAACTTCTACCACACCCAACCATAAAATTATTTTAATTGCTACTTCATAACTGTAATTTTGCTGTTATGAATCGTAATGTAAATATTTTTGAAGACAGAGGTCTGTCAAAGGGGTCATGACCCACAGATTGAGAACCACTGCTCTTAGTTTTAGGGAAGTTTCCTTTTTCTTATTCATTTCTTATTTCTCACAATGAAAAAGTTCTAATCAATGCGAACTTTTAAAGAACGCTGCAGCATCTACTCCACTCTATCTATCCACACTTCCAGATTGTCTCTGTCCACTATCACTTATCCCAACAGAGTTTGTACCAAACACCATTCCACACATCTTAATTACTGTGAGCAAAGGGTTAGTTCCCACCAGGCACAGTGGTACACATCTGTAATCTCAGCACTTGGGAAGCTGAGAGGTTACAGCATGGCCACAAGTTCAAGGCCAGCCTAGTCTGCATAGTTAGATCCTATCTCAAAAAAATAAAAACCAAACACACAAAAAAAACACCCACAAAGTATCAGGCCCACCTCACACATGAGGTGTTTAGTCCAGAGAGGCAGACTGATAAACATAAGAGAGTAATGACAGAGCTGATCTCAGTTCCTCCTTGTGCTCATCAAGAAGGAGACTGTCTGGACGTTCCTGTAGAATGCATGGTCAACTTGCCAGCCATGGAGCATCAGCTGACCACTCTTTACTCTCATATAATTTTTCTCTGCAACTGATTCCTCTGAAGTTTTAGGGAAGTCTCTTTTTCCTCCAGAACTCTATATTCACAGCAACAATGCCCAGTAGGTGACTGAGTCAAAATAATCACCCAAAAGCAATGAACAAAAGTAGAATTAATACAAAGAGCATCAACAGTCCCCACTTTGCTTTTCTGATCTACCTCTAGTCACCAAACTGTGAAAAACAGTGAAGAGCAACAAGCCTTTCCTAGCACTTCCATTCTCAAGCTCCGGAAAGCAACTCTCTGTCATCTTTCCTCCTGAATCCCAGACAACCCAAGGGCATTCCAACAAGGTTCAAGAACTAATTATGATCCACGCTGATCCACACTGAAGATCATAAGTGCCAATAACTCCAGCACAAGGGTATCCAATGACCTCTTCTGTCCCTCTGTATACACGTTAGGCACACTGACACACATACATAAAAGTAAATAAATCTTTTTTTAAGTTGATTTCCAGACAGACATGGGTTTCTGTGGTACTAGGAAAGCCTAACCCCTGTTCTACTCCATGGCTCATGGCCCAACTCTACAGCCAAAGACTCATAACATGTCAAGAGATCACATCTGATCAGGAAAGCAGAGAAGCCCACCCTCATGAGTGAAGCAAAGAACTCACACTGACAATGTGAACAACACATGAGGTGACAACACAATTGATACCTGCTGCATCAATTCAGCTGCTTCATCGTCCCCATTGCCCACACCAGGGTTCTTTCGCACCATTCCTGGGCCAGCCTTAGGAGCTGCGGTAGTTCTTTGGGTTGCAATGGGCCTCTGTGGAGCTGAGAGAAGACTAACCATGTTAGGAGAAATTTCAAAAACAGAAATATACAAAAAACAAGAAGTCTGAGATCAACTACTTTCCACAGATAAGGCAGCAAAGGGAACTGATATAGAAAGTACAGATGCATACAGCACAATACCCCCAACACACATTTGCCCAAAGTGGTTCTTATCCTGACAGTAGACTTAAGTAACAATTTGGCAGGCTCCTTCATGCTGGGAACAGTCTTCCAGTGAGATCTTCACTCAGTTGCAGTGAATTATCAGCTGAAAGGTACAACCACTCTGGCACATACAATGATGGACCTTAACCCACAAGCAAGGCAGCTTCATAGATCAAAGGCAAACCTAGTATCAAGAGCAATCACAATCCCAGCTGTTACTGGAGTACTCTGTGCCCAATCTGGAAAACCAACTCCCTCTAACTCATCACCTCAGACTCACTGGATTAGGTAAGAGAAGGAGTTCACAAAGATCAGGAACAGAGCCCACCATTACCACTGTAACTTTGGAGCTCACCTTTTAGATGTCTACAGGGCCAGGAGAGAAAAACAACCTCAGTAACTAAGATCTAAGATCTCTCGGTGTTTATAGCCAAAAGCGGACAAAGCAGTGACAGAAAAAGATCAGCAAGTTAACTAAGAATGAGCTACTTTTCAAGATAAATGTAACACTCCTCACTTTATTCATCTAGCAACTATTCTGTAAAACAGATTTTATGCCAGGTTTAGAAATACTTCATCTGCCGGGTGGTGGTGGGGCACGCCTTTAATCCCAGCACTTGGGAGGCAGAGGCAGGCGGATCTCTCTGAGTTCGAGGCCAGCCTGGTCTACAAAACAAGTCCAGGACAGCCAGAGCTGTTATACAGAGAAACCCTGTCTCGGAAAACCAAAAAAAAAAAAAGAAATACCTCATCTTCCTAGCACCCCAAAATCTATAACCACAGAACTTTTTGTTCACAGTCATAAGCATTTCCTTTGGATGACGCCTTCTGGTACTTGCTTATTCTCAACACTAAATGTTTACTGCAAGTCTTCACGCAATTGTTAGCAGCATCTGAAATATGCTACATCCAGAATTACCTACATAGTGTCCATTCTCAACAGCTAAGGAATAGAGTACACAGTTCTGAGGGCAATCAGAACCCTCCTACACTGCTGATGGCATAGCAATGGCCAGCTGCTTTGGAATGCAGGCAGCTGTGAACATTTTCATGTGACCTAGGAATACAATTTCAAACTAAATTCTTAGGTATGCACCTAAGAGAAATGAAAATGTATTCCACACAGAAACTACACATGAATCTCACAACAGCAATATTCACCACAGCCAAACACTAGCAATAAACTCAAATGACCATCACTTGATACATGATGGAATGTTATGAGGAAATAAAAACAATCAAGTACTAAGCCAGGCTGCTTGGAAGGATAAAGCAAGAATATCACAAGATCTATTGGGCACTTGTGGGAGCCTGTCTCAAAATTCAAGGGGGGAGATGCTGGTAGGTTCAAAAGTACACAGCTTCCCTAGCATGTGGGAGACCCAGGTATAGCTGGATTTTTACTACTTTATGGGTTTTTCTTTCTTCCACCCCTTTTCTTCTTCCCTATCAACCCTCTAACACTAGACAAGAGAGAAAAAAGGATTGAGAGAAAAGGGGAATTATTTATCATTAGACTACTTTTTGCTGAATAGGGGCATCAAATTCTTTGGACCAAGTTTGATTTTTGGTGTCAAGAAACCTAATTTCTTCTTTTCCTTATTTCTTCTTTGCTCATGACTACTTAACAAACGGCAACCAACAACAACCTACCTCTTGGGGCCCTACCATTTATATATCCTCTGAAAAGTCCCCAGAATTCCAGACATCATACAATTGCAAAAACTATCTGCAGCTGGCAAAATCATGCCTCTGCTAGAACACAACGTAGATCATAGTCTGCTGTTGCAAAGCAGCCCCATATCCCCACACCTAGGATTAAAACAAAAACATATTCTTATAATATTCCTGTTTTTAAAGAAACCAAAATTACAAAATTCTCACTATACCCAGGTACTTGGGGGAGAAGGGGCAGACATAAAAAGAATTACCAGGGGGCTGGAGAGATGGCTCAGAGGTTAAGAGCACTGACTGCTCTTCCAGAGGTCCTGAGTTCAATTCCCAGCAACCACACAGTGGCTCATAACCATCTACAATGAGATCTGGTGCCCTCTTCTGGCGTGCAGGCATACATGCAGACAGAACAGTGTATACATAATAAATAAATAAATCTTAAAAAAAAAAAAAAAGAATTACCAACTAGATACAACAGCGCAGGCCTTTAATCCCAGCTTTGGGAGGCAGAGGCAGACAGGACTCATGAATTTGAGGCCTGCTTGGTCTCCAAAGTGAGTTCCACATGAGCCAGAGCTGTACAGTGAGACAATCTCAGATAGACAGACAGACAGACAGACATTTAAAAAAAAAAACAGTAGAAGTTATAGCACAGATGAACTTTGAAATTACTGCACCAAGTAAAGGAAGCCAGATACAAAGATGACCCATATTCTATGCTTTCATTTATAGAAAATGTCCAAAATAACTGAAGCCATAGACAGAAAATAGATCTGTGAGTGCCTAGAGCTAGGGAAGGGAGAAAAGTTGGAGGAAATGAAAAGTGATTGCTAGTGGGCACAAATGGGTTTCTTTTTGGGTGATTACAATATCCTAAAATTGTTTGTGGTAATAACATATATAAAATTAAATTACATATATTGTATATATTTATATATATATTAAATTACAAAAAAACATATAAAATTGATTTTTTAAAAAAGGCTCAATGGCGAAGTATTATGCACCTTTAACTCCAGCACTTGGGAGATAGAGGCTAGCCTGGTCTACATAGTGAGATCTGTCTAAAAAAAAGAAAAGAAAACAAAAATAAGATGAGGGCTTTTCTAAACCTTTCTGGCTTTCAGTCAGAAAAATGCTTGCCTTAAAAACCTCAAGACCAGCCGGGCGGTGGTGGCGCACGCCTTTAATCCCAGCACTTGGGAGGCAGAGGCAGGCGGATCTTTGTGAGTTCGAGGCCAGCCTGGTCTACAAAGCGAGTCCAGGACAGCCAGAGATATTCAGAGAAACCCTGTCTCGAAAAACCAAAAAAAAAAAAAAAAAAAAAAAACCTCAAGACCTGAGTTGTATTCCCAGAACCCATATAACAGTACATGCTTATAATCCGTGTGATTTGGAAGCCAAGACAAGCAGATCCCTGGGACTTCCTAACAAGCCAGTCTCACCTATTAAGCAAGAGATAATTCAAAAAACAGATGAATGGTGCCTAAGGAATACCCAAGATTGTCTTTGATCTCCAAATACACCTGCACACACACACACACACACACACACACACACACACACACACACACACAC
>CAJQZJ010001061.1:451946-479662 GCA_907164525.1 Lophiomys imhausi
CACACACACACACACACACACACACACACACACACACACACACACACTGAAGAAATGGTTCAAAAGTTAAGCACACTTGCTGCCTGTAGAGAAGATTGAAAATTTTATAATTTTGATTTCTTTAAAAAACACAGCCGGGCAGTGGTGGCGCACGCCTTTAATCCCAGCACTTGGGAGGCAGAGGCAGGCGGATCTTTGCAAGTTCGAGGCCAGCCTGGTCTACAAAGTGAGTCCAGGACAGCCAGGGCTACACAGAGAAACCCTGTCTCGAAAAACCAAAAAAAAAAAAAAAAAACACAGAAATATATGGGAATATGTTTTCATTAGTCCCAAATGTGGGGACACAAGGCTGCTTCACAGCAGGTGATGGTTCACCCTACACCCTGGCAGGGGCATGAGCTGCAGATAGTTTCTGCGAATGTGTGATGTTTGGAATTTTGGAAATTTTCAAAGAATGTATAAATGTCAGGGCTCCAAAAGTTGAGAGGCTGCTATTGGTGGCTGGTTGGTGTTTGGATGCTGTTGATTGCAGTTTGTCAAGTAGTTGTATGCAAAGAAACAAGAAGAAGAAATTAGATATCCTGATGGCAAAGATCAAACTTGCCCCAAGGAACTCAACATCCTTAATCAGCAGGAAGTCGGCTAAAGATAACATCACTCCCTTTCCTCTCTATCCTTTTTCTCTCTTATCTAGTGTTAGGGGGTAAAAAGGGTAGAGGAGGGTGGAAGACAGAAAAAGGAACCCAAAAGTCCAGCTATAGCTGCTCTTCCAGAGGACTGGATTCAATTCCCAACACCCACATAGTAGCTCACAACCACCTCTAACTTCAGTTCCAAGGAATGCAACACCCTCTTCTGGCTTGTGAGGGCACCATGATACAAACAAAACACCCATAAACATAAAAAAAAATTTAATTTGTTTTTAGGTTAAAAAGGTAAAATGTATGGTATGTGAATTCTTTCTCGATAAAGTTGTTCAAACAAAGCTCTAATAGGTGGATCAGGAAGAACAAAGTTCAAGGTCATCCTTGGCTACACAGAGGGTTCAAGGCCAGCCTGGAACAGAGACCCTGTCTCAAAAATAGACCTCCATCTTTACCAGAGAGTGGTGGCTCACAAGATATGCTCATGTTCTATGAATATACTAATAAAAAGACATCTTGGGAAACCAAACAAGCCCAAACATTCCCAAGATGCTCTCTAAACTTCTCCCACCCTCCTAGACCCTTCGAGCAGCAAAGCAAGCCACAGCAGCTCTCACACTAAATCTCCACGTAGGAAGTCAGAATTAGGCACAAAAGGTTGGCCCAGGTAGGCATAATGATACAGCCTAGAAGAGTCCCTGAAAGACTTAGAAAGCTCTTGAGGTCTTAAACTTCAAACTCAACTATAACTTACCTTCTTGGGTGTTTATAAAATGCCCCAATTTCCCAAGTGACTAATGATCTCTTATGTGAGCTAGCATAAGGAAACTGTATTACATCCAACAAAAAGCCCTTAGGTAAGACAGCACAGTCCATCCACTCATCCAGGCCAGAGGCAAGTGTTAACTTCCCACTTTACAGAGGAGGAAAACCTGGGACAAGGGTGAAGAGGCTCCCACTGAGCTCCAGAGGCATTTATCTGCCACATGCCAGAATCTACATCCCTGTCAAAAGCACAGGGCAGGCCTCCGGCTACTCAAAATTCCTTACTCTGGCTACAGAGTAGTTCTGTGTGGAGCACCTATGCCCATGCACCACCAATTATTTTTTAAGAGTAAAAATTTCTGGTTCAGAGCCGGGCGGTGGTGGCGCACGCCTTTAATCCCAGCACTTGGGAGGCAGAGGCAGGCGGATCTTTGTGAGTTCGAGGCCAGCCTGGTCTACAAAGCGAGTCCAGGACAGCCAGAGATATTCAGAGAAACCCTGTCTCGAAAAACCAAAAAAAAAAAAAAAAAAAAAAAAAAAATTTCTGGTTCAGGGTTGAATGAGTGAATTACTGGAAGTGGCCGAGTGGTTTTGTTTACCTGCACTGCCAGAGCCGAGAGGTTTCTTCGGTTTACTCAGAGCTGGAGCGACAAGAGAAGGAGCCACTGCAGTTTCTTGACCTTGTCGGGCAGCTACAGGGTCATACTCTTTTCCATCATAATTTGCATCAAAAAACTTCTTGAACCATTGAACGAATTCAAAATTGTCCTGAAATTTTCCTTTTACTAATTTATCCACAGGAATTATCTGCAGAGAAAGTTCAAGACCATTCAGAACAAAGCAAGGAATTTTAGCAAACATCAAACCTGTCCACTCATCAAACAACACAAAGTTCTGCCAAAAGGAGAAAATATTTTAGACATCTTACTGCAAAGATCAGTTTGCCTTCAACACAGTAACAATCCCTAGCCAGCCCTCCAAACTCCTGAGAAGAAATGTTGAACAAAAAAGGAGCAAGGACCAGGATATGGTTCAATGCCTGCCTGGCATGTACAAGGCCTAGTACTAAATCCTCAGCACCACAGAGGAACAAGTATCACCAAAGTCACAAGCACACATCAAGACACAATGAAGGGCAGCAAATTCACTGCACCATAAAGAGAAAATGCCTGGCTAAGTCAACAGCACATGTCTGTGAGCACTGGGGAGCTGAGGCAAGAGCGTGTCACACTTGAGGTTAGTCTAGGCTGCATACAAGGACTCTATCTAGAGAGGGAGGGGAGGGGCTACAGAGACAGCCCATCAGTTAAAACCACTGGCTGCTCTTCCAGAGGATCCTGTTCAATTACCAGCACCCACACAGTAGCTCACAACTGTCTGTAACTCCTGTTCCAGGGGATCTGACACCCTCAGACAGACATACATGCAAGCAAAACACCAGTATACATAAAGTAAAAATAAACAAATTATTAGAAAGAGAAGGGAGAGAGGACAGGAAAGGGAGGAAGGGAGAGAGGGAGGGAGAGAGAGAGGAAGGGAAGGGAGGGAGGAGGGAAATGAGAATAAAACAAGTCAAGGAGCAGAATATTTTATAGAAGTAAATCTAGAAATTAAAATAGACCTCAGACTTGTAGAGATTAAATAACACTTAAAACAAAACGAACAGTAGTGTGACACAGGGCCAGTGAGATGGCTCAGTGGGTAAAGGTGCCGTCTTACATGCTCATTCACACATGCTCACTTGCACACGCTCTCTCTCTCTCAATAAAATGTAATGAAACAAAGTTTTAGGGCTGGAGAGATGGCTGAATGACTGAGAGCACTTGTTCTTACAGAAGGCCTAGGTAGGTTTGGTTCCTAGCACCCAAATCATGTCTCACTGCCACTTCCCACTCCAGGGGATACAACCCCTCTTCTGACCTCTACAGGCACCAGGCGTACACGATACAATACATAAATACAAGCAAAACATTCATATACAAAGAATTAATAAATTTTTTTAAATTTAATCACTGATTCAGATGTACAGGTTGACTCCCCCAAACCGTTACTAATGTCAGAGTGTAAAGAAAGAAGACAGTGAAGGAAGCAGGAGTGGGAGGTAGAAGAAAACATGTTTCCCAGTCATCATGTTAACTAAAAACAAGAGGTAACATAAATTGGAAAGAGAAAATGTCCAAATGTTACTTTAAAATAGCCAGAGTACCCCACACCTGTAATCCCATCACTCAGGAAGCTGAGGCAGAAAGATCTCCATGAATTCAAGGCCAGTCTGAACTAAACAGACTTTCAAAAATAAATTTTAAAAGGGCCAACAAGGCCAGGTGGGATGACACACGCCTTTAATCCCAGTTCTTGAGCAGCTCAAAGCAGGCAGATCACTGTGAATTTGAGACCAGCCTGATCTACATAGTGAGTTCCAGGATAGCCATGACTATATAGAAAGACCCTGTCTCAAAGACTTAAAAAAGGTAGGGGGAGGGGGCAGAGAAATAGCTCAAAGGGTAAAAACACATGCTACCACGCTTAATGACCTGATTTTCCCCATTATCCTCAGATCTGCAAATGCACTTGCATATACATGTTTACACACACACACACATTTTTGTAAAAGATAAAAATTAAATTCAAAAATCTTAAATATAAGTAACCTAAACAAAGGAATAAAGTTTACTTACTTTGTCAACACCCATCCTCTTGAAACCTGCTTGTAGTATTTTGAAGTTCTGTATATATTCATGTTCTAGTTTGGCTTGAAATTTCACTTTCTTCAAGGCAATGGAGCCAGGGAAGAGCATGTCCATAAACTGACAGTATGCAGCCCCTGAATCAACAATAACATAAAACAAAAATTCAATAAACTGCGGGTCACTGAGTACCATGTTCCCCCTAGACAGAAACTCACTATGTAACCCTGGCTAGCCTTGGGGCCTTGGGACTCAAAGAGATCTGCCTGCCTCTGCCTCCTGAGTGCTGGGATTAAAGGCATGTGCCACTATAATTTACTCTAAATGTTACTAATGAAAAAGCATGGTCATCCACAAATACTTAAACCAAATACAATTTTATTAAAGACAGGTCTCAAGCACCCTAGGCTAGACTCAAAAGTTGATGGAGCCCAGAATAACCTGCAATTTCTGATCCTCCTGCCTCCACTCCCTGAGTGTTGCGATTTCTAAGCATGAGACAACACAATTGTATGTGTGGAGCTCAGGTTGAAACTCAGGGCTTGTGTATACTAGGCAAGTACTCTACATTCCCAGGCCCCAAACACAATTTTTAAATTTATACAGTGGACCATAGACAGCCAAAAAGATGGGGCCGCAGAAATATCTCAGGAGTTAAGAACATGTACAGCTCCTTCAGTTTAGTTTAGTTTTCAGCATCTATGTCAGTGGCTCTTAACCATTGTAACTTCACCTCAGGGGAAGCTACGCCTCTGTGAGCAACAGCACACATGTGCAAAAACACACACACATAATTTAAAGTAACAGAAATAAGTATTTTTTTGAAAAAAGGTTGTTATATGAATATAAAATCAATTTTTAAAAATCTATTAACAAAGGGCTGGAAAGCTGGCTCAGCAGTTAAGAGCACTGGGTGCTTCTGCAGAGGACCTAGGTTTGATTCCCAGCACTCACAGAGCAGCTCATAGTTGTCTGTAATGACAGTTTCCAGGGGATCCAACATCCTCTTCTGGCACTGAGGGTATCTGGCCCACATGTGTTGTGCAGACATACATGCAAGTAAAACTCACATACATAAATAATAAATAATTTTTTAACCTATTAACAAAATGGCAAAGGGGTTTTATGTTGGTTTTGGAAATAGTCTCTTGCTATGTAGCTCTGGCTGACCTAGAACTTACTGCAGAGCCCAGGCTGGCCGTGAACCCATAGCAATCCCACTACCCCAACCTCTGGAATGCTAACTCAAAGCTGGTTTTATCTGACAAATTCTGCAACATACTTTCAACTGGGAAAACAGGCAGAAAATAAAGGCTGCTATGAAAGTCTAACTCTTGTTAGAAACTGTCATAAATAACTACTAGATAGAAAAATGAATGCCCAGAACAGTAAGAGAGGCAACACTTTCTAAATCTTCACAAAGACATAGGCTCACTCCTCTCCACAGGGGCACAGGGGATTTAAAAGATCTCTCTTCTGAACTAAGTTAAAAGAAAACTGGAGGGAATTGGGTATAGTGGTATATACCTGTAACCCCAGCACTCAGGGAAGCGGAGACAGGCAGCTTGGCTCAGTGAAACGGCTTAGAACCTAAAGGTGCTTGCCATTCCAGGCTGGCATTGTGAGTTCTATCCCTTGAATCCAGGTGAATTAAGGTTACTATTGCTGCAACCAAACACCATGACCAAAAAGCATATCAAGGGTTTCGGGGAAGATATTCAGCTTACACTTCCACATTGCTGTTCATCACCAAAGGAAATCAGCACAAAAACTCAAACAAGGCAGGGACCTGGTGACACAGAGGCCAAGGAGAGGTTATACTGGCTGGTTTTGTGTCAACTTGACACAAGCTACAGCCATTTGAGAGAAACGAGCCTCAGTTGAGGAAATATCTCCATGACATCCAGCAGTAAGGCATTTCTCAATTAGTGATCAATAGGGGAGCATCCAGCCCACTGTGGGTGGTGCCACCCCTGGGCTGGTGGTCCTGGGTTCTGTAAGAAAGCAGGCTGAACAAGCCATGGGAAGCAAGCCAGTAAGCAGCACCCCTCCATGACCTCTGCCTCTAGATTGCTGCCCTGCTTGAGTTCCTGTCCTGAATTCCTTTGGTGATGAACAGCAATGTGGAGGAGTAAGCTGAATAAACCTTTTTTGCCCCAGTTTGCTTTTTGGTTACATGGTGTTTCGTTGCAACAATAAAAACCCTAACTAAGACACCAGGTAAACACAGAAAGAGAGAACAAATTCCACAAAGTTGTTCTCTGGCTTCTACTATGCCTCTGTGGCTCATGCATGCTCACACATATATATCATACACAGTTTTTGTTTTGTTTTCAAACAGAGTCTCACTATGTAGACTAGGCTTGCCTTGAACTCAGAGATCTGCCTGCTTCTGCCTCTTAAATCCTGGGATTAAAGACAGGGACCACCACAACCAGCACAATATGAATTTTTCTTAGAGCTAAATAGTAAATAAATACACTAACCAACCACTTAACAACAGGAGTCATTCACCTCTCACTAAGTCTGCTCAAAGAATCATTAGTTTTTATTTTAGAACTCAAAGAATCCTTAGAAACATTACAACTTTTTAAAACTAAACATGGGAGCTGGAGATTGTAGCTGGCAACAGACCACTTGCCAAGCACAGGAATCCTGAGTTCAAGCCCCAACACAAAGAAAAATAATGTAAAAACAAGGATCAATACCACAGAGGCTGGAGAACAACCCTAGCATTACATTGAGCTCCTGAGTCCCAAGCATGGCTGTTTACCACACTAGAAGCCCATAGGACACCATACAGTTGAGAAAAGCAGCATTTTCTAGAAGAGGAGTGTTCTATGTGGCTACACTCTCATTGACCAAATCAGTGTTAATATCTTATTTAAAAAGCTAAAGTCCCACTAAAAGAGCAGGGGATAGAGCTCAACGGCAGAAAATTTTCCAGAAAAGCCAGGGTTTTTCCATTGGCTGGTTGGTTGGCTTATTGTAGAGACAGGATCTTGCTACATAACCCAAGCTGGTCTGAAACTCTCAATAAATCCTCCTTCCTGCAACTCTTAAATGGTGGGATTACAGATACATATAACCATGCCCAATCCTCCTGTCCTTTTCATATATGTCTCAGCTAGGAGGGAAAAAAAGTTAAAAAGGGACCTTTCTAGTCTCTGCCTGAACGACAAATGCAGCTGTGACTAGTAGAGCTTCAGAATGACTGAGGGTCTTCTTCAGTGGCCCAACAAGAAGAGTCAACTTAGTATGTGGCTTGACAATGTGGACCAATGGCAGGAGACTAAGGCAAGCAGTATCAGGGTATCCACTGGCTGTCACTCTAAGGCTCTGCTTGTGAACAAAGACCAAAAAATACAATGCCAGAACACAGCCCCAGTAACAGACATTTATCTCAAGTGCACTGATGTTCAACCTGGTTCAGTTCAGGGTACTCTTAGAAACGTTAATGAAAATCCTAGCCAAGCCGGGCGGTGGTGGCGCACACCTTTAATCCCAGCACTTGGGAGGCAGAGGCAGGCGGATCTTTGTGAGTTCGAGGCCAGCCTGGTCTACAAAACGAGTCCAGGACAGCCAGAGATATTCAGAGAAACCCTGTCTCGAAAAACCAAAAAAAAAAAAAAAAAAAAAAAAGAAAATCCTAGCCAATATTCACTTACTTTATGGTACAACTGTAATCCCACAACTCAGGAAGCTAAGACAGGTGGATCAGAAGTTCAAGGCCAGCCAGAACCCAGAAAAGGCCAGATACAATGTAATCTGTAATCTCATCATTCCTACAGCAGATGGGAAGGGACCACAACCAACCTCCTGGAAGCTAAGGACACAACAACTCTGGAATATGTAGTGGCAGAAAAGAGAGAGACCCTGACTCAACAAGGCAGAAGAGAACCAACCTAAGACTTTTCACATGGCTTTCAAATCTGTACTCCATGGCACACTGGAGCCTTCACACCCATACATCACATACAAAGAAATCACTCCAGTGCTTTAACATTAACATACAAAGAACACACATGACACTAACAGTGAGAGTGTTCAGGCTTCAAAACAAATGCAACTTGATCATCTTTGATGATAAATGAAATCTGCAAAGGGCTGGGGTTCATTAATGAAGACCTTAAAATTCAAGCTCAATATCTTAACAAGGGAAAATACTATTTTGATTTTTAAAATAGTAAACGAAATTGTTTTTACAGCCAGCATTTGCTTTTGCTTCTATGTTACTCACTTTAACAGTTTGACGGTCAAGAAACTAGAAACAAACTACACAGCCAATCCACCAATAAAAAGAAATTGATAGTACTGGCTGATGGACACAGGGCAGCAAAAAGCAATTCCTGGCTCCTTCTAGACAAAAGCAAGCCTACTGTCAAAATCATTCTGTGTGATGTCAGACAATTCCTTCTTTGATGGTATCTGCAACATACCTGACAAGCCAGTTCTCCAAAGCTGATACCTGAGAGAACACAGGATGCCTCTTGAATCAACCCGCCAGTGTCACCAAAGTTCCCCTCCAGTTTCTCACTTCCAGAGCCAAGTAAAGGCTCCTTACTCTGTGGGCAGACGGGGAGCACTTCATAGCCAGCACATATTACCAGAGTAGGACCCCAGTTTTGTGCTTCTAGAGAAAAATTTATCCCTACTTTCTAAAGACTGTGCTTGGTGAAGATTTCTGGTCTTCTTGATCTTATTGTCTTATCTTCTGGTCTTATTAGGAGTTTGATAAGAAAGAATCAGACCAATTAGTGAAGGGCTTTAGACACACAGGAGCTTTGAAGCTTCCCCTTCTCTGACTAATTCTTTACAAACAGTTTGCAGTTTATGATAATTGTGTGGTCTCAAGCTTCAAGTGAGAGCTACTTTCAAAATGCTAATGTGAAATACAATGCAACCACCTACATACATCCCACACAGCTTTCAAGAGGACAACTGGAAATGAATAAAAATTTACAAACACATCAATTAAATGTCTTGCACTAAACACTTTCCACTAAAGAAAAACACTTTATCTGGGACAAGATTGGTGGCACGAGGCAGGAAGAGTGGAACTACTTCAGAGTTTATGGTAAAACAGTGTCACTGTAATTAATTATATACAATTATATTTGTTGAATTCTCTTCCAAATGCTTCTTTAAAAACGCAACACATGCCATGTGTAACTAATCCCTTATGTGTAACGACATACAGGTAATCCCAACACAAGAGAAGCAGAGGCAGGAGAATGACCACAAGTTAGAGGCCAACTACCCTTGCTACAGAATAAAACTTTGTCTCAAAAAAAAAAAAAAAAAGGTAGGGTGGAGGCACTAAGAGACAGGTCAGTAAGCACAGGCCGCTCTTTCAGAGGGTTCATTTCCCAGCACCCACACCAGGCAGCTCCCAGACATCTGTGACTCCGGCTCCAGGGGATCCAAATGTCTTCCCAGCCTTAATGGGCATCTGTGCACACATGATACACACAAACACTTGTTCCAAACCCAGGCGCTGCAATGTCTAAGCTATGTGTCATGGGCAATCTCATCTTTTTTTTTCAACATTTATTTATTTATCCAAGTTACATCTCAATTATAGCCACCCCCTCATCTCATCTTTTTTTTTTCAACATTTATTTATTTATTCAAGTTACATCTCAATTATAGCCACCCCCTCCTCCCCTCCTGGTCCTACCCTCCTACCCTCTTCCCTCTCTCCCTCCCATCCTTTTTTTTTTTTTTTTTTTAAGGTATATCTTTTTCCCCACAATACCTCCCTCTTTTAGTCCAATAAAAGGCTCTTTTTCTTGTAACAATAAATACAATACAAAACAATATAGGCAACAATTATGAAAATTAAAGTATAACCTACATTCCCAATGTCCAGTCCATGTATATTTGGCAACTAATAATAATACTCTATTATCTATCTCAATGAGTTTAAAGTTCTATACCTAACTCAGTTTCCATCCTAACTTGCATTACTAACTTAAAAAACATCTTCTTAGACCCAGTACATCCTCTTAATTCCTAAACAACTTAAAACTTAACTGTGAAACTATAACTATCTAGTCTTCAATAACATCAGAGACCTGGGAAGGATAAATATATCTGAATAAACAGGAAGTACAGAGCAAGCAGCTTCCAAAACTAAGAAATGACAGACAACTGGTTACCTGGACAGTCCCCAATTTCTCTCTATAACGCTGGAGCATCTATCTTCAGTCTCTTCGTCCAGTATCTCTGACAGACATTAATTGTAAAGTAGGAATTATGAAGGACCTGCCCACTCTGTCTTGGCAGAGCTAGGCTGTCGACTTACTTGCTTCCAAGTTTTGTCCTTTTGGGACAACATTCTGTCTACAATTGAAGCAAGGTTTTTTTCTGGGCAATCTCATCTTTGAAATGAAAAGATCTCTACTAACCTCCAGGATCTGACACACAAATCAACACTATTACAGGGGATCCTGCCAAAAGCCAAGCTGGTGAGCCAGGACTACTGCCCCAGTTCATAGCTGAGGAAACATTACTAGAAGATAGTCTAAGAATTCATCCAAGGTCACATGGCTCAGAGCAGGCTACAGGTCTCTTCATGCCATGACGGGTCCATGACAGCTCCCTGCCTAAATGAGAGAGCCTGGGGCCAGACTCAGACATGTACAACTTATCTACACAGGAAAAGAAGCATCTTCTAATTAAGCGAGAAATACTTTGGACTGTAGTTATAGAGAGAAATAAATTCTAGGGAAAAACTGCAGATGAGAAAGACGTCTCCAGTGAAGATGAAGATGACCTCACCTCCACATTACTCATAGATCACGGGGCAAACAAGTGCTTTAAAAGTCTCCAAAAACTGGTGGCACAGCAATGAAAACTGAGAAAATGAACAGGATAGAGGACAGCAGCACAAATCTGAGGCAAGCTATTTTATAACAAAATAAGGTTAATAAAGACCATTCTTGGGAACCACAGGTTACTATATTTATTCTTCATGCCCTGCCTCCCTCTGCACAACAGTAAAAGGAGACTGGACCTCACAGGGCAAATAGGGCAAACAAATGAAATCAAGACTAGGAACCCATCCACCCTCAAAAAAAAAAAAAAGGAACTCCAAGAGCTGAACATCTCAAGAAGCAGCTAAGGAACAGTTCCCTTTGTATCAACCCAAATGGCACCAGCCAGCTAAGAAAGTCCAGTGGAGATAGCGTCCCCACTTCAGTAGAGACTGAAGAATACAGGTTCTTGATATAGAAAAAGACTCAAATCCCCATGTGTTCCTGGTTCCTGGAATTAATATACCTAGATTCATTACTCAAATTCTCTAAGTCATCTTTCCCATTTGAAATTGGAGGTACCTGTACCCTTCCTCTTGGAAATACACTGAGAACTAAACGGAGATGTTTAAGAAGCATTTACAAAACTGAGCCAGGTGACACAGGCTGTCTTTAATCCTGGCTTCTTCGGAAGCTGAGATAAAGCTGAGATAATCATAAATTCTAGGCTCCAGGGTGAGTTAAATCCAGACAGAAATTTAGGAAAACACTGTCTCAAAATTTTAAAAGAGGAGGGTGGGACTGGAGGGGGAATAAGGAGGGGACTGCAATTGAGATGTAACTTGAAGAAATAAAAAATAAAGGAAAAAAATTTTAAAAGGCTGGGACTCAGTAGCAGTACACTTGTATAGCATGTGTTAACTCCTGTGTTTAATCACTAGTACAAAAAAAATGTTATTTACTAGAAAAAGCAGGGTTCTGATTCTGTGTCATTAATAAGACTTTCTTCCAGTGTTGGGACTGAATCCCGAGACTTGGGCATGTTACCCAAGTGCTTTACCACCACATTATATCCACACCCACAAGACAAGAATGTCAGTAGTTGAAGGAAAATATCCAATCCCCCTCTCTCTTTTCCTCTCTCCCTCTCTCTCTGTGGATTGTTTTGTTTTGTTTTTTGAGAGAAGGTTTCACCATGTATCCTTGGATGACTTGGTACTTGCTATATAGGCTATGTAGACCAGGCGGGCCTAGAAATCAGAGATCTGCTTGCCTCCGCCTCCCAAAAGCTAAGGTTAAAAACCTACCACCACCGGGCGGTGGTGGCGCACGCCTTTAATCCCAGCACTTGGGAGGCAGAGGCAGGCGGATCTTTGTGAGTTCGAGGCCAGCCTGGTCTACAAAGCGAGTCCAGGACAGCCAGAGATATTCAGAGAAACCCTGTCTCGAAAAACCAAAAAAAAAAAAAAAAAAAAAACCTACCACCACACTCAGCTCCGGTGTATATCAATATACCAATGGTATGTATACTCATGTATAATCAAATTTGAGGCTAGCCTGAGATACCCAAGATCTGTATCAAAAAGAAAAGAAAAAACAAAACAAAAAACAGGTCAGTGATCAGTAAAAGATACACTGGCTCAAAGATGGCTCAGCACTTGCCATCAAGCCTGACAACCTGACTTCAATCCTTGTGACCCACATAGTATAAGGACTTGTAGCCCTTAAGTTGTATCTTTGGACTTCCACATGAAAACCATGCTCTACACTTTCCAAGACCACAAAATAAGTAACTGTAATAAACACTTGTATTAAGAAAGAACAGGGAAACCATCTCCAAAAAAAAGACGGGGGGAAAAAAGAAAGGAAGGAAGGAAAGAAGGAAGACGGGGGCTGGAGAGATGGCTCAGAAGTTCAGAAATGGCTCAGCTGCTCTCCCAGAGGACTCAGGCTTGATTCTCAGTATCCACATGATGGTCATAGCCATCTGTAACTCCAGTCCCAAGATGGGGATTCCACACTCTCTTCTGGGTCCACTGGCACAGCACGCATGTGATACACAGCCATACATTATGAGCAAAAAACCCATATACATAAAAGCTAAAATGCAAAAACTAAATAAATCAAAGATAAGCTAACACGTTCATGATTAATAATTACTGAGAGCATAAAGTCCATTCCATCTGATCCAGTAACCCTACTTCTAGAAATCCCTGAGGAAACAGAGGTGACTTATAAAGCCAGGAGTGGTGGCATGGCCCTGTAATTCCAGCACCCAAAAGAATGACACAGGAGGACCACCAAGGGTTTAAGAACCACCAAGGTTAGACTACATTTAGTGAGTTCCAGGACCGTGGGCTACAGAAAATTCTCAATAGTAACATTCTCTGAATAATAAGACCCCCTAGAATCCCTTCTTCCTACCACTTTCCTACACATTGTCCAATTCTCACACACAGAAACATGGTTTGCTCGTTTTAACTCACTGTCTCTCTGATAAACTGTAGCTTTAATAAAAGTGGCCCTGAAATGGCTTGGCCTTGTTCTTTTTTGGAATAAGAAACATAACGGATAAATTAATATAAAAAAATAGCTGGCTGGGTGTACCATTCAGTGGTAAAGCACTGCCTAGTATATGTGAGGCTCTGTGTTCAATCTCCAGCAACAAAAAATTAAAAAATAACACAAAAACAGCATTACAATTCTGTCCTTAGATAAACCTGAACTGCAGCTACATGAACAATGACTGAGAAGCTGGGCCCTGGGATGCAGCCTTGGCAGAATGCAATTGACATGCAAGCCAGAAGTATGCTCTTTTTAAGCACAATTCATAAGACTATATTCATTTATTTACTTCTGAGGCAGAGTCCCATATATCCCAGACTGGCCTCGAGTTCATTAAGTAGCCAAAGCAAAACCCTGATCATCTGATTATACTGCTGGTGTGATCCCACATCTAGGTTCATGCAGCCTTGGGAATTAAACTCAGTGCTCTCTAAATGCTAAGCAAGTATTCTATCAACTGGGCCACACCTCCGAGCACTCGGCTGGGTAAAGCTAAAGGAAATTCTTTGTGGCTCCATACCGAGGCCCATGCAAACCCTAAGGCCACATGTACTTTTAAAAAGTGGTCTAGTGAGCCAGTCGTGGTGGCCCACACCTTTAATCCCAGCACACAGGAAGCAGAGGCAGGAGGATCTTCAAGGCCAGCCTGGTCTACAGAGCAAGTTCCAGGACAGCCAGAGATACAGAGAAACCTTGTCTTAAAAAACAGAAACAGCCGGGCGTTGGTGGCGCACGCCTTTAATCCCAGCACTTGGGAGGCAGAGGTAGACGGATCTCTGTGAGTTCGAGGCCAGCCTGGTCTACAAAGTGAGTCTAGGACAGCCAGAGCTGTTATACAGAGAAACCCTGTCTCGAAAAACCAAAAAAAAAAAAAAAACAGAAACAAAGACAGGGTGGTGGGGTTGTGTAGTGGACTCTCTTACCTGAACACAACTGTTCTATCTTTGTCAGATTCAACTGCAGAGATTCATTGATCCAAGCCAGCATGTCATGTCGACTTAGGTTATCACTGGTTACTGACGTAGAATACACATTCACTGCCATCTTCTACAACAAGCAATGAAAGAGAAAGTTCCCGTTACAGTGAGCACGAAAGTGAATGCAAGCAGTTCCCAGGGTAACTGAAAACAAACCTCTACAAATATTCAATTTTAAGTGCAACCTTCTTCCCTAAGGGGTGAAACCAGAGACTAAGATTCCAATCATAAGCCAGAGTTCCATGCATTAAATGACCTGAAATAAATTGCCTCAAAGCAGTCCATCCACAATTTACCAAGTTAATAAGACTGATACACAATGACAGGTCACAAAAGGCACTAAGGGATTAGCATGTACTTTATGAAGGGAGGCTGGTGCACAAACAAAAACATTCTGCTCAAAAATACTAGTCCAAAGGCTGTGGGGTAGTCATAGAGCATGTGTTCTGCATGCTTAATGCCTGGGCTCAACTTCTGCATCACAAAAAATAAATAACACAGGTGGGTGTAGTGGTAGCATACCTGTACTCTAGAGGCTGAAGCAGGAAGACCTCAAGTTTCAGGCAGGCATGAGCTACAAAGTAAGACCTGTCTCAAGCATTCAAAAACACACAAACCAAGGGCTGAGGACACTGCTTTGCTCACCTAGTATATATGCACCAGACCCTGGGCCAATCCCTACCAATACCTATTGACTTTCAGTTTTCAATAACCTAGGTACTGTGCATAGGAGAGGTCGGTGACTGTTTTTTTGAAAAGATAAAATATCCCAGTCTTTTGATTTTACCAATGACGACTCAGGAGCCAGATGCTGGGATAAAAACCTGCTAGCTCAGAGAGGCAGAGAAAGCACCCAGCTGATCTTCCTATTCAGCTGAAAACCCTAGAGCCCAGAACTAAAAAGCTAAAAGCCCAAAGCTAAAAAGCCCAGAAGAACCTAGAGGAAGAAACCTTGAAGGAGAAAATCTTCTGAAGGAGAAAACACAAAGGAAGAATTCTCAACTCCTTCTCCACGCTGTCTTAAATACTCCTCAGCTCAATGTCCCTCCTTTCTGTTTAATCCCTGTCAGCTGGTTTCTTGCTCTGCCTCTTGACCTAGGGTTAACTTTATTTACTTCTATGTACAGAAAGTTCTTGGATTAAAGGTGTGAGCTAGGGCTGAGCCACACCACAAGCACTTGTTTACAGTAAACAGCTCTAGGATTAAAGGCTGAGCCATCCCACAATAGAAGCAGATTTTTCAATTCACAGTCTTAGAATTCACAATGTGATAAAATATTCTGCAACAAGTTGACAATCTTTCAAAGTCCTTGGCAACTACTGCTCTTTGCTGTACACCCTGGGAACTACAAAGTACCTGAGTGCAAACAAAGTATGAGGTCTTTCAAAGACACTTGCTATTGAACTGACAATCCTTTTTAAGGCTCACTTCACTCTCTACTTTTGAGAGGTGAAGAAAAGGAGGCCCTAAATATTTACAGCCAAGCCTGCCCAGCCCTATCTTCCCATTTCCCAGAAAATGCTGCCTCTCACCTTTCGGACAGACTTCTGAAATAATCTCATTTAGACAGGTGGTGGTAGCGCACACCTTTAAACCCAGCACTTAGGAGGCAAAGGCAGGTGGATCTCTGTGAGTTCAAGGCCAGCCTGGTCTACAAAGTGAGTCCAGAACAGTCAAGACTACACAGAGAAACCCCTGTCTCGGAGAGAAAAAAGAAAAAGGAACCTCTTTTTATTTTGGGATGCAGATCTTACCACATTGCCTCAATCTTCTAGGCTTCTGTTCCCCTTCTGCCTCAGACTGCAGAGCACTTGGGACTACATGCACTGATCATTATATTCAAGTATAAATCTCATTTAAAGCACTGGTAATGTGGGGGCCATGGTCTATGAATTACTGTTCAGTCGTTCTCTCATTCTTTGTATTTTTTTGTTTGTTTTGTGTGTACATCTATGCCAGTGTGCAGAGGTCAAAGTAACTTTCAGGAGTTGGCTCTCCTATCATGTAGCGCCTGGGGCACAAATTCAGTTGGCCAGGCTTGATGACAGGCACCTTTACATGCTGAGCCACCTCACCAGCCCAAACAGTAGGTTTTATAGTGACCCTGATCCTTAAAATTGTCCTCATTCCCTGAGACAACAATCTTGTTAATGGAGCGAGGGATGAAAGTCACAGCAATTTAGAACAACCATGAGACAGACCCTCAGCTCTCTTGGAGTGCTTCACTCCCTCCACCTAGTAACTAGCACACAAGGGGCTCTTCCCACACTCATCTATCTACTGCATGGAGTTGCTGCAAGCCTTGAATCACACAGCTCCAGTCTGAGAGCCAGAAAATGGGGTTCCCTCACCCAGTGCTCTTCTTATGAGTAGGGGTGACTAGGTCTACAGACACAGACAACTCGGGAGTCTATGCCTGATATCCCTGTCCTCCCCCTCAACCCCACAATGCCACACTTCACACAGTGCCCTTGAACAGAGTAAGTGCTAGGTAAACGTTACTTGTTTCAGACTGTGGAGGAGGAAAAGGTGTCTACATAAACTTTCCAGAAAGCTAACTATCAACACTCTCTATACTCCCCAAAATCAGCTGACAGAACTACCATGTGGAAAAATGGCACAATTTAGTTTCTCACGCCACAGGTAAATCATAAGTCATATTTCCACAGCACTTCATTCAAACCTCTGGAACTATAATTAAATGGACATTATTCCTCCATTTCTAAGCTTCTCAGACCAGATTTAGGCCAGGGTGCAGCTGGAGGATCTGGGCTTGAACATGAATCCATCCCATCAGCTATGACTTTGGCAAGTTATGAACTCAGTGTACCTCAGTGCTAAATTAATACAGCCATCTAAAAGGATCTCATAGAGAGCTATAGGAAATAAAGAACATAACAGAGCTGGCATCATACCAAACATAAGCCATAGGAACAAACAGAGTCCGGGGTGGGGACCGCCTCTCTTTTATGCTATCTTCAGTTCTAAAAACTGTGCTTGATATCTGCTGCCAACACCTCTCAAGATCCCCAAGCCCTCAAATTAGTCTGTCTCAATCTGTTCCTACACGGCAGCCAGAAAGAATTTCCTGAATCACAAATCACACGAGGTATTTCTCTCCTGTTTAAAAATCTCTGAATAAACAAGTACAATGTATACTGTGTGCAGAATGCTATTATCCAGTACCAGTGAGAGTCACCCAAACAAAATGAGATGATCCCAGGCTGAGCACATATGGTCATCTTGGGTCTACATGTATACATTGGGTACTGTGTGTGTCACATGCTACCATAAAATGAAAGCAATTGGTAAAGCTTCATGTGTCTCCTGACCACACCCAAGCTCAGAAAAGGTTAATGGCCCTTCACTATCATGTAATTTCAAACTCTTTCATTAGTTGTACATTAATACCAGGTCCCACGTGCTCCACAAACTCTGTGGCCACTAAATACATGGGATTAAGCACCCTGTGGATGTGCAATAAACATCCACTCACTCAACCAATTAATTGGCTCTTCCAGGTAGTCAAGACAGAGACTAGCTCTCCCAGCTAAGCTATTTGAGCCAGAAGTGAGGGCCCACGCCCATAAACTGAGCACTCAAAAAGCTGAGGTGGAGCAACCACTCCAAGTTGAGGACCACTCTGGGCCACAAAGGGCACTCTGGGCCACCCTAGGCTTCAGAGTAAGATTCTGTCTCAAAAAAAAATTAAACAAAAACATCCACTACTTAGGGCTCTTTGAGCTAAGGTACAACCACAATGAAAAATCCCCTTTCTGCATACTTAAGTATCTCCTTCCCTTCAGCAACTCTCCTGGGAGTGTCCCTAACTCCCTCTACTCTGCTTTTTCACACACTATCTCATGTACTAGCTCTGTAGCTAGATGACCTTGAATTTCTCATTCTCCTGCTTCTACCTCACAAGTGTAAGGACTACAGGCATATGCTACCACATCTGGCTCCCCAACTCACTCCAATTCAGTGTAGGATAAAGTACATCTTATTCCTCCCCAAGTACCACCCAGAGTCCTATGGAAAGGCAGGAGAGAGGTGGCACTAAAAAGAGCTAAGAGCTATGTGGTCCTGAATGAAACACACCCCCTTTCCTCAGAAATGGCTCACCTGTAAAATGGGTAAGGCCTTACCTTCTGCACAAAGCTGTGGTAAGGATTAAGTAAGAATTCGAGTGACACCCCTAACAGAAAAGCACAGCTCCTCCCAAGCCTCTATTTGTGGGCACTTTGACACACAACAAAAGGTACATCTGTTTGAAATACAGTTTCTAGATGGGGAGAAGGGGTACCACACAGGTTATGATGACTCTGGCGTTGAGTTACTTGCTGGGCAACATAAGGCTAGTCATCTCACTACCTGACGTCTCAGACTTGCCTCTGGAAAAGTGTGATGAGCAGGAAGGCAGCTCAGTTTCACAGTGCTTGCCTAATGTGGAAGGTGGCAGAACAGGAGTTAACTCCCAGCACCACAAAAAAAATAAATAAAATAAATAAAATGAACCATATAAACAGAGGGGAAAGAAAATGGAGATAACACCTCTTCAAGATAATATGACTATTAAATGACACTACACTTCATCAAGCTTTTAACGCAATGCCTTATACACAGCAAGTGCCCATTAAAGCGCTATCATGATTGACGCTCTTCAAGACATCCCATCACGTGCAGACATCAGGCCTAACTTAACTACCCTCAATGGGCCTCTGGTTCCTCATTTCCAAGGTGCAGAGGTGAGGCCGTACCCCTCAGTACTGGTTATCACCCTTTTACAGTAATTACAGAAATTACCTTGGCCATGTATTCATTTTCTTGCTTCCTAGCTCTCTACCCACAAAAGACTAGCCTCCTAGAAAGCATGTCTTTGCCTGTCTACTCCCTCATGGAAACTGGGCCTAGCATCTACTAGGCACTCAAAATTCACCCGCTGACCGCCTTGCTTTTGCCAGGCACCGCGCTGAGACCTTATATGCTTAATCCTACTGCACCATTTTACAAGTGAGGAAACTGAGGCACAGAGAGGCTGAAGCGTCTGCCTAAGGTCGCATTCTGGGGTCCCACTCCGAAGAGCAACTCCCACCCATTATGAAACGAGGCCTCCTACAACGAGGGTCCCCACCTCGCCCCTCGCGCGCCTGGACACACCCTCCGGGCCCAGCCCCACTGCCAAGACCTCTCCGGTCACCACTAGGCAGTCCCCCACTTCCGGCCCACGCCCCGCCCCCGGGACAACGGAGCGCGAGCCCCCGGCCCAGGCCGCGCGCCGGGTCACGGTCCCGCCCTTCTCCTCAGCGCCCGCGCGGCGCCGCGCCGCTCACGAAGGCCGCCTCCCGTGAATTCCCGACTGCTGCCGCCGCCTGGGCCCCGCCAGTCGCCTCACCGGCTCTCAGGGAACCCAAGTCCGCTGTCCGCGCGACCGGCTCCGGTTCCGTCTACGCCTCGTTCAAACAGTCGGACCCCGCCCGCCCGCGCGCGCGCAATGACCTAACACGCACCCCGCCGTGACGCGCCGACGCACGGGCTCGTCATCGCCCGCCCGGCCTTTTATAGAGACGGACTGGCCCGCGAGCCGGAGGCGGGTCCGAGCCTTTGATCGACAGGTGGGGTGCCCGGGGACAGGCCGCAAGACTGTTGGGCACGTGGTCGGTTGCGGCCAATGAGATCTGAGTCCTCTCAGGAGGCGAGGTCTGCTTGCACTTTCTATGATTTGCTGCAGCACAGAAGAAAATTGATTTTACGGTGGTGGATTATTGGGTGGTCTCGGGAGGAAATTTAGCTGATAGAGTGCTCGACTAGCATGCATGAATCCCTGAGTTCGGCCCCCAACAACACAAAAACCGGTTGTGGTGGAGCATGCCTGTCTTTACACAAATCGTTTTGTCATCATCCCAGACCCTCCGGGAGTTCAGCCTAGGGTACACGAGACCCTTGCCACTCCTGTACATTGGACAGGAAAGAGAATGCGTGTAAATTCAAGGGCAGCCGGAGCTACACAGCGAGATCCGGTCTCCAAACAAAAAGAATAAAAGGGCCGTCTAAATGCTTCAGCAGGCACATGCCTCAAACCTAATGACATGAGTTCGAAATGCTTCAGCAGGCACATGCCTCAAACCTAATGACATGAGTTCGATCCTCAGGACCCACTGATAGAAGGTGAGACCCCGATTCCTGCAAGTTGTCCTCTGATTTCCACATATGTGCGGTGCCACTCGCATTCCTACACACACACACAAAATATGTCCACAAATAAATGTTAAAAAAAATTAAAGATAGGTTAGCCTGCTGTGGTGGTGTAAACCTTTAATCCCAGGACTCAGTAGGTAGAGACAAGCGAATCTCTGTGAGTTCAAAGCCCACCAGAAACTACACAGTGAGACTTTGTCTTTTTTTTTTTTGTGGGGGGGGGTCCGAGACATGGTTTCTTTGTATAACAGCTCTGGCTGTCCTGGACTCACTTTGTAGACCAGGCTGGCTTCAAACTCGCAAAGATCTGCCTGCCTCTGCCTCCCAAGTGCTGAGATTAAAGGCGTGCGCCACCACCGCCCGGCTGAGACTTTGTCTTAAAAGAAGAAGAAAAGTATTTGATAGGCATCTGTCTTAGTTAGGGTCACTATTGCTGTGATGAAACATAAAGCCACTTGGAGGGGAAAGGGTTTATATTTGGCTTACACTTCCATATCACTGTTCATCATGGAAAGAAGCATGAACATCTGCAGCCAGAAGAGGGCAGCAGATCACATTGTGGATGGTTGTGAGCCACCATGTGGTTGCTGGGGATTGAACTCAGGACCTCTGGAAGAGCAGCCGGTGCCCTTAATCACTGAGCCATCTCTCCAGCCCCTCAATCTGTTTTCTTATGGAACCAAGGACCACCAGCCCAGGATGGCCCCACACACAATGGGCTGGTGAGACTCTCCCATCAATGACTAATTAAGAAAATAATGGGGCTGGAGAGATGGCACAGTGGTTAAGGGCACTGGCTGCTATGCCAGAGGACCCCTGTTCAATTCCCAGCACCCACATGGCACCTTACAACTGTCTGTAACTCTAGTTCTAATGGCTCTGACACCCTCACATCAATGCACATAAAATTAAATTAAATTAATAAATAAAAAGGAAAATACTCAGGGGCTGGAGAAATGGCTCAGTGGTTAAGAGCACTGGCTGCTCTTCCAGAGGACCCAAGTTCAAGTCCCAGCACCCACAGGGCAGCTCATAACTATCTGTAACTCCAGTTCCAGGGGATTTGATGCCCTCACACAGACATACATGCATTCAAAACACCAATGCACATAAAATGAATCATTTAAAAAAAAGAAAATACAGGCTTGCCTACAGACTGATTCTGTGGAGGCATTTTCTTAATTGAGGTTCCCTCCCTCCTCTCAGATGACTTCAGCTTGTGCCAAGATGGCATGAAACTGGCCAGCGCAGCACCTTAATAAACAACCTAAGTCACCTCATAGGGACACCTGCAATATCATGCAGTTTATTCTTAGTACTCCAAAAGAAGTTTTTGTACTTTTTATGCCTTTATCTTCTGCCTTCCCGTACAGACGCTTGCCTATTCTAACCACACTGTGTCTCAGTGCTTGTTTGTAGCACCACAATGAAAGGATGAACTCCACCACTTCACAGCAGAGGAAGCAGGCTCAGAGAAGCCAGTTGACTTTCCCAGAATCACAGAGTTGGATCCAGGACTCAGAATGATGTCTTTGTCTCAATACCACTTATTTACAAATCTCAAAAATGTTTTGAGACATGGTCTAATACAGCCCAGACTAGTCTTCAACTTCCTATGTACCTGAGAATAACCTTGAACTGCTGAACCTCCTGTTGCTACCACCACACTGGGCTGCCACCATTCATTTTCTCTGACCAAAATGGCCCTGGGCATTTGATGGTAAGCTAAAACCAAACATAGCCTTTGACCTCCTAAAGTTTCTACTCTGGCAAAGGAGGCAAAGTGGATATATCAGTGACTCGAATCTTGGTTTACTAACAGATCAGATTGAAGTCTAGGCTAAGGTAGCATGTAGCAAGGTGCTTGTATTGTATGCACAGGTTCCCAGAGAGTCTAGGCCTAGTCTCAATTGCTGAATCCCAGGGGATTTTCCTAAGAATGGCTAGGAATCTGACAAGGTAGCTGTGGATAACTTATTGATGATCCTCCTGCCTCTACCTCCTGAGTGCTAGGATTACAGTTGTGTACCACCACACCCATTCTATGTGATGCTAGGGATCACACTTAGGGCTTGGGGCATGCTAGGCGAGAGCATTCTACCAGCTGTATTCCCAGCTGATAGTTTCCATGGTGAATAGAACTCCAACCATATGACAAGAAACTTGATTTCACTTTGCACCATGAGAAGACGCCCTAGAGTTGACACTGGTCCCAAAAGTTGAGCTATTACCCTTATAAAAGGGCTAATATAGGGAAATACAAGCAAAAGGAAACAGCAGAGCATGGTGTGATCTCAGAATTTCAGGAGGACCAGAAACTCCAACTACAGCCTAGGCTATGTGAGACTCTCTCAAAAAAAAAAAAAAAAAAGTTAACATTATAATGAAGTATCAATAACAATAATCTATCTAAAATACTTGTAAATGCTTTGGACAACATTGAAAATGCCATTTTATATATGAAAACATATCCTAAGTAGCAAAGCTAGTGAATCTGATTTTAAACACTACCTCTGCTAGGAGTTGAAATTAAATGAGCTGTATACTGGCTTGGGTCACAGTTTAACAATACAGTAGTTGTCTAACATGCACAAGGCCCTGGGTTCCCTCTCCAGCACCACTGGGGGAAAATAGATCTGTATAAAGTTTTCTTCTTTTATGTATCTATTTTTTATGCATGCATGTATATGTGTGTGCACGAATGTGTATATGTGTGCCAGTGTACATGCATGTGTATTTCCAGGTATGGAAGCCCAGGGTTGATTCAAGTGGCTTCCTATGTCCCTCTTTGCCTTATATACTAAAACAGGGTCTCTGACTTTAACCCAGCGCTCACCAATTCTCTAGCTAGCCCGCCAGCTTGCTCTGGTGATCCCTGTTTCTGCTATCCATGCTGCTGTGCCCACCTGGCTTTTTTGTGGGTGCTGAGGATCCAAGTACTGGCCCTCAAGCATAGGTGGCAAGTGCTTTACCCCAGCCCTGTGTAAAGTTCTTAGCACATGGTACTTCTTGTCAATGAGTAAACTGAACATTGCATTCTCCACAGGCCATCTTGTTTGGGATGTGAGGACACGGACATGGGGCTGAGATCTGTGGGAAAAGTCAGTAGTACTTTAAGATAGGTGTCCCATTCCCAAAAGGTGGGATGGGTGATTTTTTTTTTTTTGGTCGTTTAATGTGTTATAAATGTTGTTTAGGGGTAATGGTTACAAATTATTAAATGGTCTTGTTAAACAAGGTATTGGAGATTAGACCCAAGGATTTCTCTCTCTTTTTTTTCTCTATCCTTTCTCTCTTATATAGGGGGAAAAGACTTGAAAAGAAAAAGAGGGAGAATATATACATATATATAATATAGAAATGATAAGATATAAGGATAGATTATTGAATCTGCTCTGAAACTTAAAAATGTTGTTATTCTTTTTTTTTTTTTTTTTTGGTTTTTCAGGACAGGGTTTCTCTGTGTAACAGCCTGGCTGTGCTGGACTTGCTTTGTAGACCAGGCTGGTCTCGAACTCACAGAGATCCGCCTGCCTCTGCCTCCTGAATGCTGGGATTAAAGGCGTGTGCCACCATGCCCGGCTTGTTATTTTTAAATAAGGTTTTGATACATTGGTATAGAATTTTGTATATTGATTTTAAAAAATAAGATTAATTTTGATTCATTAGTATAGAGTTTTATATTTTGACACATAATATGTATATTTCTACTCTTATATAAGGTATTGTGCCTATACAACTCATTTAAAAGTACAAGTTTACTTCCAATCCTTTTATAGGTTGCTATTGCAATCTATTTAAGAATCTGGGTAATACATGTTGATTGCTGGCCAGTCATGCTCCTGGTCATGTCAATAAAAGTCTTAATTTATCACAAAATAGACTTACTAGGTTAAACAGATAATAAATGGTTAAAAATATAGTTTTCTTGTTCAAAGATGATTGATAGATAGATAGATAGATAGATAGATAGATAGATACATTACATTTAAAAATCAGGGCCGGGCGTTGGTGGCGCATGCCTTTAATCCCAGCACTCGGGAGGCAGAGGCAGGCGGATCTCTGTGAGTTCGAGGCCAGCCTGGTCTACAAAGTGAGTCCAGGACAACCAGGCTGTTACACAGAGAAACCCTGTCTCGGAAAAAAAAAAAGACAAAAAAAAATCAATATGTCTTCAAAACCCTCAGAGATGTACAGAAAATAGCATTTAAAGATACTATTATTTTAAGAATTGTTTGACTTTAAGACAGTCAGCTCCTGACAGCTCCCATTTGACTTGGAAGAAAACACTGAGCATCAAAAAGAAATCTCCCACCAGAAGATAATTCCTACCGGACAAAAAATGTCCCTGCTCTCTCAACAGACTATATACAGTCCAAAGATGGACCAGAGCTTAAATGCAGGTAAGTTGATGTCCTGATTCTGCAGAGACAGAATGGGAAAAATCCTTATTTTCTGCTGCATGCACAATTATGTCTGTGAGTTATGCTTGGACAGAAGGCTGAAGATGATGCTCCATTGATACGGAGAGATATTTGGGACTGTCAAGGCAACAAACTGTCATATTTCTTTCTGGAAGCTGCTCTCCTATGCTTCCTATTCACTCAAATAATAACTTTATCCCTTCTTATGTCTTTGATGGGGTTGAAGGCATAATAGCTATAAAATTTCAATTAAACTTGAGTTATTTAGGATTTAAAAGAAAATATAGGATATGATAGAAAATATTTAGGTTCAGAACTTTAGACACACCAAGATAGATAGATAATTTTTTTCTTCTCCAAGATTGCCTGATACAAACAGACTAAATATTATATGTGTACCTTTTATATATGGTTTTCTTGATTGTTTCATATTTGTTATTATTTTAACTATGAGTTTAAAATTTAGCTTTTTTATTAGACAAAAGGAGGGAAATGATGGGGTAGTGTTAAGCATTCTAAATGTTAATTGGTCCTGCTTGCTGTCTGTTACTTAAATCATCTCTTATTGGTTAAATAAATGCTGAGGCCTGGAGATTTGATAAAGACAGGGGTAGGCAGGACTAAGGTGTGCAGGCTTGAGAGACAGAGAGCATCTTGGGAGGAAGAAGCCTCCCAGAGAAGCCAGGAGCAGGAAGGAGGAGAGACATAGGCCTTGGGGTAGATTAAAGAAGATCCTTCCACATGGCCTGGAACATCGACATAGCATGGAGAAGAGCAGTCCAAGGGGACATATGTATATATGGGGTCATATTTGGGTAATAGAATTGTGAGCTAGCTTAGATGGGCTAGGATTGCACAATTCATGCGAAGGCTTATTAAAATCCATCCAGTGTCTGTGTGTATTCACACATTTATAATGGCGGGTTAAGGACTAACAGCCGCCAATCAATTAATACAATATAAATACTAGTAAATCATTTAATTAACAATATTTTTTCTACACTGTAAGTCTAAATTATTTTAAAACTCCAAGTTTTGAGGCCAGTGAGTTGTCACAATGGGTAAAAGCACTTGCCACCAAACCTGATGACCTGAATTTCATCCTCAGAACCCACATCACAGGAGAGAACTGACTCCTATAAGTTTTTTTCTGACCTCTATTTGTGGACTATGGCTGTCACCACACATGCATACACACACACACATGCGCACGCACACACAAATAGATTAATACATATAAAAATTTTAATTTACTAGGTGGTGGTGGCACATGCCTTTAATCCCAGCACTCAGGAGGCAGAGGTAGACAGAGCTCTGAGCTCAAAGCCAGCCTGGTCTACAGATTGAGTTCCAGGTCGAAGCCAAGGTTACACAGTGAAACCTGTCTTTTTAAAATAAATAATAAATATAATAATAAATTATTTGATTCCAAGTTTTTTTTTAAAGATTTATTTTTTTTATTTTATGTATATGAATTCTCTATTTTCTTTTTTTTTAAGATTTATTTATTATGTATACAGTGTTCTGTCTGCAGGTATATCTGCAGGCCAGAAGAGGGCACCAGATTTCACTATGGATGGTTGTGAGCCACCATGTGGTTGCTGGGAATTGAACTCATGACCTTTGGAAGAGCAGCCAGTGCTCTTAACCGCTGAGCCATCTCTCCAGCCCCTGATTCCAAGTTTTTTAAACTCAATAAATTTTGACAGGAGAAGAAGAAAGGGAGGAAGCAAGATAGTAGGTGAGAAAAGAGGGTAGTTGGGCTGGGAAGGCAGCAAACTGTATAAGTGCCAAAGGCTGCAGTGAATTTCAAGTTCCACCAAACCAAAGGAAAACAAGACATAGGTGGAATCAAGGAGCAAAGACAGATTGGCTTCAGGGATCAGACTTCTGCTTGCTACCCCTAAGCCTGACAGCTGTGTGACCCTATGAAGGGCTTTTCCAGCTCTCTTCCCTAATCAAAGTGGTCAGGCCTCCTAGCAGTTGTTAGGGGGTTTCAGTGGCAGGAAGTAGCAGCTCTCAGCCATGCTTCCCAAACACTCAGTCAGACTGAGAATCCATAGCTGGGGCATGGAGAGACCCAAAGAAGACACCAAAACATCCTTGCTCATAAGGAGGAATGGGCCACCGATATGGGAACCCAGATAATCTGGCTCCAGAGAGGAATAAAGGACCAGGAACATCCCAGTGCAGATGCTTAATCACTTAACTAGAAAACAAAAGGGCTGGAAGAAGAGTAGGAGAGTCGTGTGTCTGGTACTCACCCCACCACCACCACACAGCCGTGGACCTGACCCAGGGCCAGGTCCTGAAACACAGACAAGACCCTTACCTCACACTCAAAGCCATCTCACTTCTTCCCTCACAAGGGACACTAAGACCTCAATATCCGTTGTTGCCAGCACTGGCATCAGTGGGCAGCTGCTGCACATCTGGGCAATACTGTCCCATCCTTCTTAAGGACTCCATGACTTCCAATCATTGCTTGTTGCTCTCATTACTATCGTCCTCGTTGCCATTAACACTGAGGTGACAGATGGCTTTCATTTTCTTTTTTTTTTTTTCTTTTGGTTTTTCGAGACAGGGTTTCTCTGAATATCTCTGGCTGTCCTGGACTCGCTTTGTAGACCAGGCTGGCCTCGAACTCACAAAGATCCGCCTGCCTCTGCCTCCCAAGTGCTGGGATTAAAGGCGTGCGCC